>JAMXDD010000065.1:85700-114141 GCA_024733475.1 Syzygium grande | reverse complement strand
TCTATAATATCAATATGCAAATTTAACTAAGAATAAAGTGCATGATTGATTTTCATGTTCGTAACCCTCCATGGGGCAGAACATGGCCTTTTTTAGTCCATAGTTTTTTTTTGGATCATCAAGGAGGATGAATGCTAAGGCCAGGCTACCTAAAAGCCTGTGGCATGACCTAACAGCTCCATAAATCGGTTCAATTCTAGTGATTTTATTTACATTTTCAATTTTTTTGTTTAATTAATATTAGAAAAAGAGCTGTGTATGAAGAGCTATGGAGCAAAATCAAAATGTTATAGACCGAATAATAATCAAAATAAAGATACTGGTGAATTCCTTGGGTGTGGACTATGGATCTCAGTAATCTAACCTTAGTTAAGGCCTTTAACTAAACACCAGTCAATTCCTTCGGGAGCTGAAAACTTGGTAACACATTGCTACAAGTCCAAACTGTCCAATATAAAAATAAAAGAAAAAGAATACTGTCGGCCACCTCAATCAAGATAAGAATGGTGACTTTTAGACAATGGAGTATTAGAAAAGAGTTGGCCAACTTGCTTAGTTATATAGTCATTCTGTCGCTTTTCATGTTAATGTGGATGGATGATTTTTTATATTGAAGGGAGGCATCGACATCAAGTTAGGTGTGAAGGTTAGTTTGCTTCATTGAGTTAGAAAAATGATTATGTTTATAGAGGCTATTTCAAACTTAAGTTGATCGTACAGATATCGAGTTGTGAAGAAACACCAATTCAATGACTTGGTGGCACGGTGCATAAGTCCTAGAAAATTTCTTCTCTGTACTTCAAAGCAACACGAAAGTATCACCGAAAGGCTTCAATGATCAAATGGTTAAATTTCTAACTTCCAACAGTGTAGAAATACATTCGAAGAAGCTCTTGAAAATAAGATGGGTTGCTGACACATGAATTTTAGTTGACATATTAAGCATTTGCTTTTAAAAAAATTTGAAAAAAATGAAAAAATAGAAAGTAGAAAAGAACAAGAAAAAAATAGAAATTAAATAAACAGACAAAAAAGATAAAAGAAGAAGAAGAGGGAGGGAGCAATTCGGATCCAATACAACAGCCCAAGTTCGTGCCCTCAGCCCGCTTAGACAAATATCAGACTCAATTCCTCTCTTAAGCCCATCAAGCATAAGCCCAGTAGTAGTAGCCCATTTTCGCCGATCGGAGTTTCGCCGGAGTGGTGATCTCCGCCGCCTCGCCTCCCTTCTTCTGACCTTCGGGACGGTGATCTCCGGGTGTCTCCCATGGCGGAGCTCTCTGCATCGCGCCTCCAGCCCTGCGGTCGCAACTTCGATCCGTTCCGCATCGCGTCTGCATATCTCCGTCGAGCGATTCCATCGCATCGCTGGATATTTCCATCGTTGCCGAGCGCCATCATCAGCGAAATCCTCGGGGCTCCTTCATCGGATCTTCATTTAATCAACGGTTCAGTGGATTCAAGCAAATCGACGGAGCAAATAGTTCAATACTGGCATCGACGTGTCGGGATTAGGAGGAGCCTGAGAAGATTGCGAGTGGTTCCGAAGCCGACGGCGGTAGCAGAAATCTCGGCTCGTCATCCGTCGCCGGGTTTTCTTCGTTGATGCATCTTCGTCGCCATTTGTTCTGATTGAGAAGTTTGAATCTCTCCTTCGATCGTAAAGGTCCTGCCTCTGTCCTGCGGTTGCTCTGTTCTTACGTCCTCACGCACTGTGGTAACCGTACGTCTGAAGAGGCTCTACGAGGTGGTTTGCCTATTGAAGCCCAGTAATAAGGGACCTGGTTTACCTGCGGATCGCCGAGCAGGGTCGGAATGCGATCAAGGCCAGTGGTGTTCTGCTCGGTGATCAAGGTTAGTGATGACCGGTTAGACAATTTTGATTGTTACTGAAGATGTAATTTAAATTCGGAGGAGTTAATGAGTCTCTTGAACTGCGGCATCACGCTTGGAAACCTTCTTCTTCCTTCAGCCTTACACCATGTGCGGTCAAATGGACAATGAACGGTGACCGTTTGATGATATGCCTCAGAGGAATAACTTCACTGGGGAAACGATGGTTGAAGGATGCATGAGGATGGGAGAGGCGGCTAAGTCTCTGGATCTGTTAGTTACATGCCGTGCAGGGATGATTTCTCTCGGAACGCGGTGATTTCGTGCTTTGCCAAGAGTGGCGATCTTTGGACCAACTCTTGTTTCTTTTAATACCATGATGCCCGGGGAGAATGCATTTGCTTGAAATTCCATGATCATGGTTATGGCAAGAATAGGGGACCCATGGAAGCCCTTAGGTTGTGTCAAGGACATGAATTCGGATCCTTTTGAGAGATAGGTGCAGGAGTGACAATTTCTGGGACAATCAGATGAAGCAGAAATGGGACAGGAGTCATTGGTCCATCGGCTTATAAGGAGTGGCAATTGTACGTTGCTTCAAGAAGGGACAATGGTGATTCAAATTGTATATTTCTAACACAAATCAAGGGAAGTAAAAGGGTCTGTTGAGGTTGGTTTCTTTTGTTTGGCTTTGTTCATGGGCTGGTGAGAAGTTTAGAATCGTTCAAAACCAGACGTCTTCTCTGCCGCATCACTTATTTGTCACGTCTTGGTCTATTGCACTTGAAATTGGAAGGTTCTGGTTACCTGCTCAACTCTATAACCATTAAAAATGGGCATGCTGGGTTTATGTTGTTTTGCTATGATGTTGAGCTCAACTACTATTTAGAAATGGATTCCTTCAGAGCCAGATTGAATAAGAATCATCTTGTGTCTTGGAATATCATGATCTCCAGCTGAGTTCAAGTAAATTTTGGGTACATCGATGATCTTGACCTTCTTGGTTGAGTCAGATATCTCAATTAGGCGGGAATAACCAATTTGAAAGAAAAATGTCATCGCATCATCATCTTTCTCTCATCTCCCCGCGTCGATATTGAAGGCAACGAATAAGTTATCACAATTGCCGCCTATGTCATGAGTTGCCCTTGCCGGAGTTGCGTGGAGTTTGTCAATGTCAACCTATGCACTTTGTAGGTCGTAGTGTCAACCACTGGCAACAACGTCTTGGAGACTGTGGTTCTCAATTCAATTGGCGTTCGTAGTCAAATATTGCATCTACTAGGCACAAGTATCCTTCATCTGACCTGGCCAGTCGAGTCTAAGAAATATGGTTGAGGCTCATGAAAAGTGAAATTCGTCTCTAGTTAAAGCTTTATCAAAGTTTCAAATGTGTATTGATATTTTAGTGATGACCTCATAGTGATTCTTTGCCTTATATTTAAGTAGAAGTGCATTAATCGAAGTGCATGTCACCTATTTAATGAAATGTCCGGCGAAATCAAAATGTATGTTCTATGAAGGAAACAAGTTCAATAGCCATTTCGTTCAATGTTTTACTTCTCACAATATGATTGTCACATCTTCATGTATGTATATGTCCTTTTTTTATGACTAAATCGATAGCCATATCTTGTTAATCTAACTATAACCTGACGTATCAAAACCATATTACCTTCGGTTATGCTTGAATCAATACATGTTGTTTGTTGATTTAACAATTTATGTGGAAACCGTATATCACAGCTCTCAAATTACCATGAACAGGACTGACCAATCAAGTTGTTGCGCTTGTGGCTGATTCTGCCATGCTCCATCATTCCTGTGTTTTTCTAATTTCACATTCATATTTCACAGCTCTCAAATTGTTGTGTTTTTGGATGATTTCGTGAGGTTGTGGGAAAGAATCGAAAAATAATAATAATAATAATAATGATAATAATAATAATATGAAAATAATAAAAAAATAAAGAAAAAAAATGAACATTTTTTATGCCACGTCTTTTCAGAGCAACTATCTCCAAGCGAGTGTATAGATGAGTGCAGCAAAGTGGGGATGGCGGAAGGGTGGTTCGGACGGAGCTCGTGCACGCCCCAGATCATCTCGTGCCGGCTTTTTTTTTCATGTTAATTTTCCAGCGCCTAGTAGAATTTTTCTTTTTACTATTAATTTTTTAAAAAATAATTCTAAGGTGAAGACTCTTGTCAAGGGAGAAGATTACATACGATTCAGACAATGATTCTGGTTACAAACTCGTGGATCAAAGTGAATGGGAGTTTGAGGGTAAGCTTATTTTACGAGGAATACTTTGTCAGATGACAAGGTGTACAAGGAGGCTAGGCAAAATGGAAAGGAGCTTAGGTAAAGAATGCTAACGTGGGAGCTTGATTTCGTTCCATTTCCGATCTAGAGAACCTTGATTTTTGAAATAGGAATGAGACTTGAATCTCCATCTCAGTCTAAACAAGGTTTCCAAAAATATTCATTGGGTACGGTGTTAGATGGCGCCAAAAGTGCGGAGACTAACGTGGAGGCCAAGTGTCTAAAGGGATGCCCACGGAGAGTTTATGGTAGCTAGCTCCAAAAGGAGAGGATATCTATTGTTAAGCGTGTTGAGCCAAAGCATAAGTATTTTAGGGTGTTGGAAAAACAAACAAGCCACAACAACATGGATTGCTGAATATTACCACCAATGTTTAGATCGAATCCTAAATTTGTCTGCAAAGATGTTAGAGGAAGATTTGAAGTTGAAGTATGGGTTGACTATGACAAGGATTAAATGCTATCGAGCAAAGGCGCATTGCCCTCGATAAGATCAGGGGTACATTCGAGGATCGTTACAAAAACTTGAGGTCTTATATTGGTGCTTTGCCGGGGGAGTATGTGCATGGCACATCTGAGTATGAACATGGCAGTGGAGATGAATTTAAAAAGGTTCTATGTGGGCTATGAGGAATTAAGAAAGGGGATTCTAAGACAGCTTTGAGAGGAGCACGACTCGAGGCGATAGGTAAGGATGGCAACAATCAAATGTATTTATCTGCTTGGGTGACCATAGTATGTGAGAACGAGGCATCTTGGGGATGGTTTTTTGGAAAATCGTTCCACAACTTGGGGATCAATGATGGCCTTGGTGGACATTTATTAGCGATCAACGAAAGGTCTATGTACATCATATGAAATTCATGATACATTCATGTTAGTAACTGTATATATTGTGCAACTCTTGCAATGATTTGGTTCAAGCTATTGCACGTCTAGCACCGTTAGCAGAGCACAGAAACTGTGCTTGGCATGTTTATGCAAAATAGGAAAAAGGTCCGCAAGGATCGAGCATTGAAGCTGCCTTCAGCCCAAATTTCATGAATTTATTTGAACTTTTAAGTGCATTTGCCGAGGGTAGACCTAAGAGGGTTGATCAATCAGCCGAAGTTATTGCAGGATCGCTTATTGGATGTTTCAATTTGTTTTATACTGATTAGGAGCTAAGGGGAAAGTGCTGTAGCCCATATCTTTTTAAGTTCATTTTAGTAGAGAAATGCTCTTTATTGTCTTATCAAATCCGAAAGAGGGATACTCCAATTTGAATTATCTAGCTTTTCTCAAGGGCAGTGAAAGGCCTCGGGCATTTGAACCATGGAAAAGATGCTCGAGATTGCTCACTGGACATTTCGACTGTCTGGTCCGACTTGCACAAAGGCGAAAAAGGAGAACTCTGATGAGAATGTAACTAGTTCAGAAAAGAGAAGAAAAGCCAAAAGTAAGTGCACTTTCAGTGGACTCATCACAGCTGAATAAAGGAGGCACAAATTGCTTTACTGATATATAGCCTCAAGCGACGTTTCCAATGTTCATCTCAATCAACCTAACTGAGCTCCTTACCAGCATTCTTGAAGATGGCGACTTTGAACACAACATCATCCCTACCAACGAGCTCAAACATGAAGACAAGCTTCTCTCGCGAATGTGGGCCATCCGCCTGAGACGTTTGCCGCAAAACTGTGTTGCTAGGTCCTAAGCTGCCCCAGCCACGATCTGTCTACATACCTAATAATCCCAATTTGTCGGTTCTTCTGAATCGATCTCTTTATCAATTCACAAGTAACACTCTGTCGATGTAGATAGTTTGCCAAGGGATATACGATGAGAAATAGAATAAATACAAGCAAACACTAAAGAAAAAGACAATGGATATACTATTAACACTGTGCTCTTAGACTCTGCAGAGTACACAATATTTGAACTCCGTGGTAACACTTCGAGGGTTGCGAACACTGATTGTCTCTACCGCATCCTCTTGGTTTATAAATAACACTCATCTTTGTTTATACACTGATTAGTTTAAAAGGCAAAAAAAAGACTGTCTTCTATTAGAATTGGTAATCTTATGAGCCCATGCATTAAAGAAAGTGGATTTTCAAAAGCACACCTGTGGTCAATGTGCATGAAAACAGAACACGAGCATCCATAAGATCATCAGATCTGTCGATGAATTATGAGAGTGCATGAGCAATCCTTCGATCTTAATACCGTGATTACAAAACCTCTCTCGAGTTTGCTTGCAAAACCGAACTATCAGTCGAAGCTTCCCTGAATCGACACTTTTCAGTCGTTTCCATCAGCTGTGGAGGTCAAAAACCCTTTGAAATAACGCGGATAAAAGTAGTTAGGAAGCCTCATCTCTTGAATTTTCCCCACAAATTACCAAAGCAGGGCCGAACATTTGAATTTAAGGGTTTTGTCAACAGAAAGAGCCCCAAATCGATACTCCAACTGGTCAATGTGTTGTCCCACGCTACCAATCTTCAATTTGGACTTGCCCACAGACCCTCCCTCTGTCTCAAAGGAAGCCCTAACTACAGTGTTCTCATGTATGAGTAATTGCTGCACTGTAATTTATCAGCAGGGTATAAGGATAGAACATCTTGATTGACAAAAAGTTCTTAAAGTTGTCTGTTGTATTCTGACTTGTATACAAAGAAGCTTCTCCGACCGTGTGATTGAGAAATGATCTGCAAAGAGATAAATTAGATGAACGTGCTACTGCTGCAAGATTACCGACAATGCGTGGGCCGTTCGCAGCCTATTGCTGTACATCGGTATTAGATGGAATCGAGCACATGGCAATGGTCAAGGTGAGATACTTACAAGAATCTCGTTTGTGTTAGGGCATTTATGTAATTATTATAGCTTATGATATGGTTGAAATGGGGCCTGTATGTGTCTGCAATTGATACGGCAATGCAGTAATTTTGATTAAGAACGGTATCCTTAGTTTTTCTTATTTTATGGCGATTCAGTTTTATAATTGTTATTAGATTCATTTTTATTCTGTCGATGTCATTCATCCATTTTGTAAGGCAAAAAGGTGAAAGATTAGCCCTCTTATTAGAAACTCCCTTTTGTGTTAATTTAGTTCAACTTTCCTTAGAATCTGTGTGTATTGATCTCTAGAGACCACTGCATATTTCATGAACACAGAGATGGTGCAGGACAATTTCAATGGTGACAGATATTACTTGAAGGAATATACTGAAGTCTCTGTTATAGACCAACTCTCTTGATATGGGCAAAATAAAAGAATTGCTTTTGACCTTTCTACGCACGAGTTCGATTTATACTCTGTCTAATAAAGACACAATATGCAAAGAGGTTGGAAATTATTCACATACGTACCCGGAATTTCGGAAGATGCAATTTCCCTGCATAATGTTCACTTGTCTCCAAAAAACATAAGGAAGTACATCACCTTTAAATTAATTGCAGCAGAAAGGTTTGCTTTCTTTGAGTCTGATTAACTAAACAAAACATAGTGAAGCAGAGATTTTTCTGTAGGCATACCAAAAGTTTATGCCTATGTCTTGACATTCCTTCAAAAATGGAGACTCTGAGTTCGATATTATCAGTTCTAACAAGCTTGAACAACGAAATCTCCTTCCTTTAGAAGTTCCTCTCAGAAATGCTGCCTAGTGACAGATAATTTTCCTGAGCCATGTTGTGGGTAGTACAGAAGATTCACTGGCTCTGTGTATAAATTTAAAAGTCGCAGTTTGCGCCTCCATTGATCGTTCCTTTTGAGAACTGCGGGGGATAGTCTGAGCTGTCTTAATAGCACATTGTATAATCTCATAGGCAAACCCGAATCATATAGGAATATGATGGTACCTTACGAGGAAGGTAATAGTTCTCCTTCCTGTCCAAATTTTGCACAAAAATTATTATCTCAGGATCTTTTCTTACACATTTTGCTTCAATAGATTATGTGACGGATATCAACTGTGAAGGAAGGATCCTGCAGCTCGCACTAGTTGACTACTTTGAGAGCCGTAGTTACCCCGAACATTTAGAAGAACTACGATAAGCACAAGAAAAAATGATACAAAGCGTATGCATTACTAATAGGCTAAGATTCACGGACCTTCACAATCTTGGGCAGAAATGAGGGCGTCTACGAGCAAAGCTCCTTTGGCGCAGGCTGTCCATCTTCTCGTTGACTGGTGTCATCCTTGGACTAATACTTGGAAGAGGAGACATTGGCGAACTGCTATTAGATTTATGAAGTTGAACTTTGGTAGAGACCAAGCTGCCTTAAAAAGCGAAGCATTTGCCTTTTGCTCTCTTTTCTTCAGTCTTTCGAAGAGATTCAATGGAGAAAGTGCATCAAATCACGTCCTCAAGAACATGATTTTGTGGTTAGTTGAACAGACAAAACAATTATCATCAGCTTTTCAATTTAGAGAAGGATCTGATTCCAGCTCTTGAGGCTGAATAGATTGTAATACCAACCATGAGACAACAAACAATCCACGAAAACAGGGATGACTCTTGCGTTATCATTTTGCAAATGAATTAATCATCAACTTTGAGAGAAATACAATCAAATCCTTCTGATCAAGTGTTGCATGAAATTTCTGACTCGGCAATCCAGTATTGCCGGCCTAATGATCTGGCGTGGACAAAAACGACATTATTTTTCTTCTTTTTCTTCCTCTCTTTTTTTCTTTCCTTTCTTTCCATGCTGAGAGCTTTCTCGCTGCCTACCGTTGCCATAGCACAGAATAAGTCTTTAGCTTCAGGAGAGTTTAGGGCTTACTTCGCCAGAGAGCACGGAATGGGGCGACAGTGGTTCTAGGTGCAGAGCTAGGGTTCATTTTTCGTCGGCCACTGCCGCCTCCGCCACAGTTGCCACGAAAGTAGGGCCGTTGTCACATCGACGGCTGCGGCAGCGAGGGCGAGAATTCGACACTAGCTTCGACGCATAAACACCGCTCACAGATACCCCCACACACGCACGACCGAGCACTGCATCCCTGTAGATTTGCAACAAATCTGGGAATAAACGCATTCTCTGATGAACATCGCGTTATGTTGGATATCAGGTTTGCTATAGCTTTTGCCCAAAACATGTAATTTTTTGTCTCGTGGGCATTCTATCAAACAGGTAAGAGTGCATCAACATGCTTGAAATAAAAACACACGCACAAACAGAATCAACGTCTCCACTCTACCATACGATTTGACGAGCAATACCCACGAGAATCTTGGACGAAAAAGCACGAGAAATTCACAGTGCCAGAAGAAAGACCTGGAAATGCGGTTTCTCATTGGATCTATCGTATTGGAAGGAGGAGAGCACCGGCGAGTTGGGGTGTGGGGTCTGGGAAGGACGACGGGGCCGCGACATCGGCTGACAGCGACGAGGGACGTCCGACCCACGCCGGTGGCTGGGCGCCGCCGCCGTCACCGCCGCGATTGCCCTGCCCATTCGCATGTTCCCTGAGTGCATTTGTGTTTGTTTTCCTTTTATATATAATTTTCCTATATCTTAGTCCATGTCATCATCATGGTCACCCAAAAAACACAAATTCCATGCCATGGATAATGAGTCCGATAATAGCTAGGAAACGACCGACAGTTTACGTTAGCAACTCTGTTTTACTTGTTTAATAAAAGGAATGAAAAGACATAAAATAAAGAAAAAAAATTTAAAAATCAGATTAACAACTTATTATTTGAACAAACTACAAAAAGGAATTTGCTTACCCCCCCATGATTAGAAAAAAAAAAAAAACTAAGTTTTCGACATAAAAAGTGATCAGGTGAGAGGTGGGCAGGTTAAGTCAAGAAGAGAATTGCATGTCTAGATCTGTCTACTAACTCAACTTGATAGTTAATGTACAAGTTCAAGCAATCCGAATCGGAGTTGTTGTTGTTGGGATTGTTGTTGGTGTTGGTGTCGGGGAGGGGATTGGATTGGATTAGATTAGATTAGATTTGCGGGGAGGCGAATCTCAGGCCTATAAGCGGGCGGTGGGGGATGGATGGATTACATTCGGGCCGGGGGATATCGAATTGAGGAGGGAGGGGCGATGCTTCGGATTAAGCGAGGAAATGACCAATCGTGATGCTTCCCAGTCGGAGCGGCAGCCAAAAATTTTGGTCCAAACATACGATGGCGAGGGCTCTGATCCAGCTCAGGAAGGTAGAGGGCTCACGCCACCCCTCACCGGATTCCTAGTCATGGGGGAGCGATCAAATTCATTGAATTGGATTTGGATTTTGATCTATCGTGTTGATCTGCGGCGGCCGTCGGTCGAATTAATGCGGATTGAGTGTTTGCGTGGTAATCCTCTTTAGGGAGTTTGTTTTGCTCGTCATTGGGTAGTATGTCGATCAGGATATCGGATCCTCTGGATACAGTCTCTATTGGACATACTCGTGGGAATTAAATGGTAATCGGGCGTGTACGTGACGCAGTTAAGATTTAGTATAAGCAAGTGCACTTTCAATTGAGTCATCACAACTGAATAAAGGAGGCACGAATTGCTTTACTAATATAAAGCCTGAAGTGATGCTTCAAATGTTCATCTCAATCGGCCTAAATGAGGGCCCTTACTGGCATTGCTAAAGATGAGACAGTGAGCACAACATCGTCGACCCTACCATTGAGCTCAAACATGCAGACAAGCTTCTCTCACGAACGTTGGCCAACCACAGAGATCTTTTGCAGCAAAAAAACTAGAGCTGCTCCCAGTCATGTGTCTAAAATACCTGAGAGCCGCAATTCGCCGGTTCTTTGAATGCATCTCTTTACGAATTCACAGGTAACAGTCAAAAATGCGAAGCGTTATAGTCAAAATAGAATAAATACAAGCACGCAATAAAAAAAAAGGCACAGAAAATGCCACTAATACTGTGATCTTACACTCTACAACAGCGTACACAATTTTAAACTCCCATAATAACTCTCGAGGATTGCCGACATTGACTCTCCTCACGACATCCTCTCGGTTTATAAATACATATCTTCTTTCCATACATCTAATTAGTTTAAATAAAAAAGAGATTTATGTCTTCTATTAGAATTAGCAATCACCACACCACTGCTACACACGGAAGGCATAATTTCCTCTCAAAAGGCCGAGCTGCTCGAATCCCGGCTACCGCAGGCCGATTTTAACTGTGGCACGCGAGGCTGGCTAACATCAGTGTCGCCCCAAGGCTTACTCTCCGCTATCGGTCAGGCGGGGTTCCTGGTTACCAAAAAAGAATTAGCAACTGGATGAGTCCAGAATTGAAAGCGAATTTCAAAAGCACACCGGGTCCGGCGTATGAAAAATGTAATACCTAGCATTCACAAGATCATCGATCTGTCGATGAATCATGATACATGAGCATCAACATGATATCAAATGGTCGATGAAAAACAGAGCATGAGCATCACCATCAACATCGAATTTCCCCAGAAATGGCCAATGCAGTGCCCAATCGCTTTAACGAGCCTTGGTCAACGCAAAGAGGCCTTGTTTCATGCAGAGTCCGGGTGAGAAACTCCATATCACCCACCTGCCGCTTTCATCTCACCTAATCTGTATCTCAATTTAGATTTGATTAATTTTCATTAAAAGTTTGCAAAGTTTCTGGTGCACTTATCTCTATTTTATATGAAAGCATCCCATGCCGCGTGATTAAAAGATGCCATAATCTCACCCCACGCAATAATTCTCCCTGATGAGCTATGATACAAAAAAAAAGAACCTAGGTAGGATAATTATATCAATTTAAGAAACATTTGGTGCGACTGATATGTGTCCAAATATATGTACATCTCGTGTGCTCCAAAACGAAACTGGTTTTTGGTTAAGTGCATGCATTATCGATTCTTTAAAATATATCAATTATTTAGATTTTGCTAGTGTAATCTATATATGTTTTGAGTTAACATATGCTTCGCACGCGGAATCAGGTTCAGCGGATTGATCACACATATATCATTTAGAAGCTGCTATCACGTATACCTGAATATTAAAATTCGTCTAACATAATAACTCAATAACTATTTAGTAGCTAAGATAATAAGGAGCCCGTAATTTACATGAGTTCTTGTGCCATTCTCTGTTGCCTGCTTTTTCGTTTTGGGCAGGCTAAGCTCGCTTCCCTAACAATCCCCTTGTCTTTCATAGCGGCTGTCCTGCTCAAACAGTCATAGATGAGTGCACAGCAAAGGCTGGAGGATGGCGGAAGGGGCGGTTCAGTCAGGGCCAAGTATGGCCGGATCGATGCCTGGCTTTAGGGTTATTTTCAGGAGCCTAGTAGAATTTTCCTTTTACGAATAGTTTTCAAAAGTAATTCTAAGGTGGGACTTCTCTTGTCGTGGGAGAGAGATTACAATTCGGACAGTTCGGATACAAGCTGCGGATCCAGGGGCCATCAGGCCGATATTTCACGAAAAGTTTGTTGTACAAGGGAGGCTAGGTAAAATGGAAGGAGCTTAGGTAAAGAATGTGACGATGGAGCTTGATTTCGTTCCATTTGATTGAGAGAACTTTGATTTTGAAAATAGGAATGTGATAAATTTAGAGACAAAGCATAGCTTTGAACACAGATTGACTAAGTAAGCTCATGCAGGGAATCTCTCTAAGTTTACTTTTGTTATGTAGAAACTGTCTTTAGAGAGAGAGGACTGCCTTTTTGTGATGGGGGTACACAATTGTTTACAGAATTGAGGACACAGAAAGTAACAATTGAACAGGAAGAGCAGCTAAAATGAGGAGAATGTCACGCAATTTTCTCCACACCGCAGGCTCGGGAGGATGCACACCAGCCAGTTTGGTGTGCACAGCACTCCCCTCAAGTTGGGACAGAAGATGTTATCGAGGAGGTGGCTTTGACTGCCACTAACCTCTGAAATGGATCGCTTTAACAGAGCTTTGGTGAAATCTCGGCCTGCGATCTTCACTTCAAACATGGGACTGTGGTGTTATCTTGAATCTTTCCCACAGGCGGCGGTCCTCAGTGTGTTCTTTCATGGAACGAGTTGGGGGCGATCGGCGGCGGCAGGAACCCTATGCCGAAAACAACCGTGGGCGTTCTGGGTTTCCTGTTCTGGAACTGCGACTATCTCACTGGTCTGGTGGTAACAGCCATTTGCTCGATATCGCCTGACGCGGAGCAGTAAACAACATTTGCTTCTTACTTTTCCGGTAACAAATAGTACCTATACAAAGGTGCGAAACCGGCGTGAACTTCGCATGTTTTGGGCTTCCTGCCCAATCCTGGCGTCGCCTGCAGGTCTGCCGTTGTTCGCTAATTAAAATACCCCTGTGATGCTTCAGTACCAGTCAGCCATGTGCCCTTGGAGAATTGGATTTTGCATGAATTGACTTACATAGCCTTCATGGCTAGTAATAATTCGGTAATAGTCAAGAAAATCAACTGCTGGGAAGGCGTTGAGTGTGCTGATATCTTGCAGGAGCAAACTTATCCCATGGGAACATTTGCGGGTTTGGCTGTTTCCCTGCTGCTTAGAGTCCAAAATGTACTTTCTTGAGCGAGAAGCTTAAACCCTTGGCAGGAAACTGACTACTTCAATTCACAGAAATACACCTCACCAGTTTTCCGAAGATCTTTGATATCAAATTCTACCTACAGACTTCGAATCACATTTTGAGGAACATAATTCCAAGTTCCATTACTTTCGGTGATAACATCATCAGCGTGAAATGACTCTAAATTAAATACCTGCGTGGTTTGCGATAAAACTTGTTGATGGAGTCCATTTCCTGCATTACAAACCTTTAAAACTTCAATGATGCCTTACAGTTGCGGGTACCGCATGCTAGAGGATACTGTTGTTTGATCCATTAGATGGACTTCGTAAATTTGCAAACCATCCGCTTTCTTCATTTTGCAGGAACGGCCGGGAGAATCCGCCGCGCCACGCTACCAAGATTGCCATGAAAATGGTTTCACGTATCTGGTGACAAGCGACCACCCACGATGGCTACTCGCGAAGGACACTTGGGAGGCTTCCCAGGCTGGTGTCGCGCTGGCTGAACAGGTGTCTCCCTTGAGTCAATGCCATGGGCCAGGAGGTCAGGCTTTACGCCACGCTTGGTGAGCCACTATGTAATCACCGCCAAGTCCAGCGGCAGCCAGCTCCATTCAGGTATTCTGCGCCACATCCCAATTCTTGATTTTATCAGCCGGGGTTCATCCTTTCATCTTGCCGTCCCACCACGCTTTGGGTGATGTTTGGTTCCTTCTTAACCGTGGTTCAAACTTTGGACTTTCAAGAGCATATAAGAGCTTACCAAATTGATGAGGGTACCATAATTGACAGTTGGACAGGATCATAGTGTGATGTGTGGTGATCCTTAGATTCCTGTGAGGAGACTTTGTGAGAATCCTCCTTGGGCTGACTGAGATACTCCAAAAATTCTGTGTCTAACGTTTCTTCCTATGAGTTTCTGGCTCATTTCGGATTTTGCTGTGGCTGGGTGTGTGTTCATCTCATCCCACCTTGTGCAGAGTTGGTGCATTCGGCGTGGGTGTGGGCAATGAGCCAGGGCCGGGGCAACTAGTAATCTGTTGGGGTGCTTGCTCCCTTGAAGTTGGCTCCTGTCAGGAGCCCTGTCAGTCTCAGTGTAGACATCGCGGATATGACTTTTGTGTTGGGCTGTGTATCCTGCTGGTTGAAGAATAGCCAACAAACCTGCCGCCCCAGGCGCGTGGATGCGATTACCGCATCGTTCGAGAGCGTAAGCATATACTATAAAAATCCTCAAATGTGAGACCGGTGAACTTTTCTACAGATCTTTTGATAAAGCACTCGGCTAAGGCGTTCAATAATATGTATTTGAAGAACAGGCAAATCGCTCCCAGCCTTCTGTTTAGAGCACACACGTATTCCAGAAAAAAGTAGGCAGAGTAACTTTCTAGAGATGAACCTTTTGCTAACTATTTGTTACAATACAGGAAGTTTGATGAATAATGCCAGGTGTGCAGTGACAGAAATGCTTGATTGGTGTATTCCGTCCATTATCGTCTTTCTTTTCATGTTTGTATCTTAAGTGCCAGAGTTTTTGTATCATGGCACAGATTCACGAAAAACAATGAAACCTCGCTTTTGGTTTTAGCGGATGGAATCTCAGACTCAATAAAAGTGATATCTGCTAAGGACTCATTCGGGAGCACTCCGCCGGGGCTGGTTGAAATGGGAGCTGAGTCGAGAGAAATGCCTTCTTTAGGAAAGAAGTCTGCAAGCTGACAAGGAAATGACTAACGTCCGCAGGAACTTTAGAATTATGAATGGGTCCTCAAATTAGCAAATTTACATTCTTCAGGAGATGGACTGACCCCACTCATCTAACGCCCATGGTTCAAAACATCTTTAGCAGTCACCTGGATTCTTTCAATGCCAGGTATTAGATGTGACTTTTGATTCCGATGCGGCTTCCTTGCTGCCGGTACGTCGCGCTCTGGTCTGGTCCTAAAATATAACTAGAAGGCGCTGAGAAAAAATGACATTTGCAATTCCATTCTTTCATTGCACTTACTAACGGATAATAAAGATTTGAAGACTTCTGCGACTCAGGTCGGTGGTAACAATGACTTTTAGACCTTTTCTTAAATTTTTGCTCATGTGCCGGGACATGGCGTCTCAGGTCATAACGATGTCAGGAGGATAATCTTGTTAGAACAACTTTAACCATTATTTGATGCGAACTACACATATGGTACGGTAGCACGGAATTCTAACGGCCGGTTTTGGTAGTCAGAACACCTTACTAGAAGTTTGTACCATAGCAAGCTAGATTGAGTAGATGGAAAATGGGTTGATCAGGTTGCCTTAATGTTGGACGACCCTTGGCCACCAAAAGTGCAAAGTTTTCAAGTTTTGGCCTTGAATTGATCGGGTTAGTCTGGGTCGTTTTGGGCAGCCGATTTTCTTATTTTCTCTCTACAACGCAAGTGAAGATGAAGTCTGCGGCCGGGGTCGCCAGGGGCTTGTGACCCGCTACTTGATGACAATGTTCACGATGGAAATGACGAGAGTTTTCTCGTCTTTCCCTTATGGAAAAATTCAATGACTTCTATGACAGGTCATTTGTTTAACAGACTTGAAATCTCGGCTTCTTTTCCTGTGACTCATGGTGGTCTTTGGATTCCTTGTTTAAGCCCTTTGGTTTCTCTCCCTAAAAGCGTGGCATAGACTTTGATGAGGCCCGGCAAGACAGATTTGATATAGCAAGGGATATGATGCTACGAGATATGTCGTGCGTGCAGCTGGCTAGGGGCGTTGAAAGATCCGATCTCCTCCTACACACATGGAACATAATTAGCATTGGGTTGGTTACAGCGGTCTCTTTGTGAACTCGTCACTTTCCTCTTGAAAGTTTTAGAGTGTGAGGTAAATATGATTGATTCTCTTCTACCCTTGGTGCGGTGGCTTTCAGAGGCATTACGGGTTGCCCGCCCATTCACAACCAGGCGTCCTGGTGGCAGGCTGAACCCCAGAATCTGGGCTTCATGGGTTGAAGATCCGACACTTCATGAGATTGCTAACTGACCCTGTGTCGGGATCTGGCGAGAACTTTGATTTTATCATTGTTTCCAAGCAGGAAGTTTTGACTGACCTTCGAGAGCCTACGATAACAACTCGTGACCAAGGGAGAAAAGATTACTTTTCGTTGAAGCATATTGGTAGGAGCGTTGGTTTGGCGGATTCTTTGGGAGACCTTTGGTAGAAGGGTTGCGGTGGCTTAGTGTTTCTTGCGGCATCTGATCTCACCCATGAGTGACAACCTGACGGCACAAGGTAGCAACTGGGAAGTGGGCGAAACAAAACAGCCGCTGAGGGTTAAGGCACGGGCACTGCTCACGATATCATAGTAAATTTGGGGGCAAAAGGCATGAAACACAATTCTTGAGGTTAGGCTAAGTAAACTCGTCCTCGGGAATCCTCTCTCAAAGTTTCTTTTTTTTGTTATGTATTCTCTTTGAGAGGGACTGCCTTTTATTGATAAGAGGCTGAATTGTTTCCAGAATTACGGACATGCTCTAAGTAACTTAAATTGAACAAAGGAAGGTATCAAATGAGGAGGAATATCTATAATTTTTCTCTACAAAATAGGAGGATCTATCAGATTTGGTCAACAGAGCAGGGGCTGATCCTCATCCTCCATTTCCCAATTAGGCTGTCCAAAACATGCAGAATTTTCAATAGGTAAATAGATATGGCTGAGGTGCGGAGATTAATATATTAAAGTACTAAAGGCAAGCGTAACTTACCATTTAATATTTGGCTTCGGTTGAAGCGATCGAGGACATCCGCCAAGGAAAGGTTGGTGTGCTCTGCATTACACTGGTCAGGTGCATTACAGTTGTTCATCATAACGTCATGTCATGGATTTGGAACTAGCAGATTCCGCGGAATATAATAGGTGATGAAGGGAAGAAATGTTACAGTTGTTTGTGGGCGTGGAGGAAAATGTTTGGAGCCTTGCGACCCTCTGATGAACTGAGTCAGAACCACAACTGACTAATTCTGGTACGTGGGAGGGCTTTAAAGATTATAAAAGCGATTATCGCCAAACCGGTTTACAGCTAACTCACTATTTAAGAAACAAGATACTCACGCAGACATGAAACTGCTCTCCAAGATTGTACTTTCTGCTGAGCAGAAATCATCATGCTTTCTTCTTAATCATCCCAAAAACGAGAATAAAACCATAGTACTATTTCTTCTGATCCAAATCTGACTCACTTGAACACTTGCAGAGTTGACTGCGATAATGTAAAGCAGATTTAATAGGATGGAATGATACAAGCCTGAGAACGCAGGGATACCTGCTGAAGCCATGAGTTTCTGGAACTTGCATAGCGATTCAGTTTTATATATTTATTATAAGGGCTACATTATTGTTCTGTGTTGTCAATTCCTGTTACTGCATTTTATGGTGGTGAAAGACTAGCCCTGTATTACGAGCTTTCCTTTTGTGTTATTGATGGCTTTGCCAAGATTTATCCATATCTTGACTTCATTAGAATCTAGAGACGTACTTGCTTATTTCATGAAACAAGAGTTCAAGTGCGGGACCGATTCTTTCTTCCCTTTCTGTGACGACCTGAATGGTGACGGATGTGCAGAGAATTCTCTTCTGTTGCTTCTCTCATGCATGGGCAGTAGATGGGACTTCTGTTTTTGACCTTTTACTTTACATCGATCCACGCATGAGTTAAGTTTCGAAAGAGGACGCAATATGCTGGAAGGTTTGATTAACACCACACATACTAGATTTTGGAAGGATTCAATGTCCGGTGCAATGCTGCTACTGTAAAAACATCGGAGTAATACTGTTCAATTGCTTTGGAAGATTCGCTGCTGGTCAGTTAACTAAACAAAACACGGTGAAACTGCGGAGTTTTCACTTCGACATACCAAGTTACGCTCAAGTCTTGACGTTTCATTACAAAGGCGAAAGGCGGTTTTGGGACTTTAGTAACCACCCAATTCCAGCAAGACTAGGACACAGATATCTCCTTCCTTTAGAGTATGATCTTGGAGAAATGATTTTCTGCAGTTATGGCTTTCTTTGTGACAATATTTCATAAAGCTACTGGGTCAATCTGACAATTTTATTACTGACAATAAGTTGCTGATCAGACCTAAACTTTTATAATACAATCAGGAAGGAACTCTGGGTGAAAGTTGGCTATAAATGATCTTGGTGGTATTAGGAAAGTTGATGGATGAAAGTAGTGATCACATCGTGGGTCTCATTGTCAAAGGAATGAAGATGTACTAAGACTCAAATCAATGGTATTGATTGACAAAAGGTAATATGTAATAAGTATGGGCATCATAAACATGGACATTCAACATCCCTTTGATTAGAAATTAATAGGCGGGTCGTTGGCCTGAATTGGGCATGAGCCTCTTGCAAACTTTTGCCCAGGTGGTTGAAATAGCTAATGAAGAACAATTCACTCAAAAAGTGGTAAGTTAAAAGGCTCTGTGGTCATCTCACAGTGGTCATTGGCATTTCCAGGTAATATTAAGGTTGTTTTGATTTCTGTTCCGTTGTTCCATAAGTTGAACAGGTGAGACTGAGTCCTCTGATGGAGACATTCTCCTTCCGTGTCTATCTTTCAGTTTTAATCTATTTTCTGTGTCATCGATCACAATTCAAAATTCAATTTCAAATTCAAATGCCAAATTAACTTGGTTGGTTGGGTGCCGAGGACAGCATAGGCTCAGCTGGTTTAATCCTTTTCCCGAAAATTGGGCTTTCTGGTTTTCGTTCACTTAGTGAAAATGAAAATGGATTGACTTTTCAATTCCGTGAATGAGAGGTTTAGAGGAAAGAAGAAGGTAGGTTTGTGGTAACAGGATGGTTGCTGATTTAGGCCTGCGATCTGGGATATTCTAACTAGAGAAGGTGTATTATTTATATTTATGATCAATTAGCAATCGGTTATCATGTTGCGATCGTTGCCTCTGCGATACAATAGTTGTGGGGAGACCCTATCTTCGGGCCACGTGTGTTAATCTAATCATTGCTTTTTTGAGGCGAGACACAGTTGACCTGGTTGCAACATCCTGGCGATTCATTTATCTTTTATTTTTAACAAAAACGAAGATCTCTTCTTCACTTGATTTTATTAAAGAGAAATAAGGAAATTGATCCAGAATCTCTTACGCAATTGACTTTCTGTCTCAAGCTTTCAACTTTGCTCTCAATGAACTGGGAATCTCTTTGTGCCATTCCACTATCTGTTGGCATTGAACTAAGTTAAAGGCACGAAAACTTTGGAACTTCCATTCTACTTGGTAATTTTATAAGCAGAGAGAGCAATCCGAAAAAATAATGAGTTGAGGCATTAATACCTGGGGATCCTTTTAATTTTATACTTTGTTTATCTTTGTACTCTTCTGTTGAGATCTGCCTCAAGTTTCCATCACGCGTATAGAAGAATTGTTACTTCAAACATAATTTTGGCGTGTAATCCCCTTGAAAGGTCTTCATTTTTTGGGCTTTACTTCACTCTAACAAATTCCCAGGATGGAAACTTCTAGTATTTCTTTAACTTGTGGTGGGAGGCTGCTCTGCAGTTGTCAGGAGTCTCAGGCACTCCCCAGAGGGGCGTCACTCACCCTTCTTTGTCCATCATTTGCTTCCCTTTCATTCTTCTTGGGTGAGACCCTCAGTGGCCCCATTTGCTAGATGTACCAGTGATCGAGGAATTCTTCACACGCCATGTCAAATTCTCAAAAGTTCAGTGGAAATAATGTCTGTTGTCAAACTAGAGACAATCCAAACCTCAAACTTGTCAGCCTCTGAAGAATTTTCACTAGAAGTTGTCTTCTCTCCATAAAAGCTTAGATTTTATTGTGACTTTGCTTAAACTAGTTTCTTGTGAATTTTCAAACATGGATGACCACCATCAAGCCTTCTTGAGGATATATCTTTGAACTATAAAGACCTCGAGCTTTGCGCGGGTTTGCAGAATCTCTATAAAGATAAGGGTGGAAAGGCAGCATTTCATCAACACAAGCCATGCAATATTGAAGGTACTTTAGCTTTGCCAAAGATATATCTAAAGAAGAATTTTCCATTCTTTCATCATCTGCAGGATATCTTCTGCTAAACTAATAAGGAATTCTAAGATGAGGAATATATCTGCCCAAAATTTGCCCATTTTTAAGTGAGAGGAAATGGATTCAGCAGTTGGGCAACTAAATAATGTATACGTTGAAACTTTGAGCCGGTCAACTCCAATGTAAGGTGGCCTATTCTTACAATTCTCAACTATGTATACAAGGTATTAAAACTTCGGAGATTGTGCTACAATACACAAGTGCAGCCAAATGCTCGATTAATGGCCGTCATGAAGCCAAAATTTAGAAGCTCATGTTATAATGATTAGCAGATAGAAGGGAAAAGAACTGCATTGTCAGATGATCAAACCGACACAAATAATCCGTTTCTGACATCAAAGAAAGATGAATCGTCCTCTTTACGTTTGAAAGATTTAAAATGTGGAACTGATTTTGGTCCCATAAGGAGTTTCACATTTTTGTTATCGAGACACTGAAATTGAATTTTTCAGTAGAGAATCTGATATGAATAATTCAGGAAGATACCTTGTTAAGTCAACTCTTGCAGAATATCTTGCTGCATCAACAAAAATCTATAGTTCCATGAGGGTTTCAGGTGATGAGATGATGTATTGATGGTGTTACTAAGAAATACTATATTTGATTTTGTTGCTCAAACTGAAAGTGTGCTTAAAGATGTTAAAAATATCTTCTTGCTCCAGCGGACATAGGTTAAGGAGGTTCATTTTTTTTTTTAAGTATCATAATGTGACCTCTGGCCATCCGGGTACACATGGGATATAGTGGGTGGGTAAAGGCATGAGGAAAAGCAGGAGGAAGAGCGTTCTTGATAAGCGCCTCAAGCGAGTGTGGCTACCATGGTCTAGCAGACCATTGATCAGACTTTCTGTGAGCCCTTGTTCATGGGCTGCAAGGACATGTTTGATTTTATCTGATGGGTCACTGGTTCCTTTCCCAGATTTCCAGCAGATTCAAGTGGGGCCGTTAGAGGCTCTTGAGTTTGTGGCATATCTTGCCTGGCTGTGCGGGTTGGAGGGTGGTAGAGGTTCAGCAGGCGTCCTTCTCACTTGGGCTTCACTTCTGCAGGCTGCAGGAGACTCCACTGCAGAGTTCCTCAGGAGGTTGGATTTAAGACTTGTAGCCACTACAATGCGGAAACAAATTTTCAATGTTGTTACAGTTATGAGCCTCCATTTTCTGCCAAATCATGAGAGTTTCTTGAGGACAAAAGTTCACATATTTTTATAGATTGTCCATGTGGGAGAGAACCACTTGAACTGCTTGGTCTATATTGAAAAAATAGCTACAGTAAATGTAGGCTACATTGAGGGTTTAAGACACCTCTCAAAGAATTTTTAAACTACCCTATTCTACAAATCATATAGGGGCCGCAAGGCTTATTGATGACACAAAACAGGGTTCAGGTTGATGAATGGTTGACTGATATTGAAACAACAGATTGAGTATGAGCAAATGTGCGTTTAGCATGGTACCGGTAAAACTTGCTCCTCAGATACCCGGAGAGTAAATGAGGTGGTCCAGGCAAACAGATCCTAGTGAAAGATAGGAAAGGAGGGAGAGCAGAACCTAGATCAGTTGGTGTGTGATAATTTCATACAGAGGTAAATAGAACCTATAACCTAGATTTAGTTGGGATAAGCCAAGCTTGAATTCTAATGAATTAGATCAACATTAATTTTAGGGCGTTAATTTTTATTCTTCTAGACATTGACAGTACATGTATAGCTCCTTATTATTCTCAATGACTTCTCCCTAGAACTATATCGGATCAGTAAAATGAGTGACTAGCAAAAAAATTAAAAAATGTACTTTGTTTCAATTTATGATCCATACATGGGTTTCACGACTTTTAAATTGGCTTGCCTAGACATTCAATACTGACAACGCCTTCTCCTCTAATTTTGGAAAGTTGCCGTATGATGTTGACATTTCGGATTCTCTATTCCATACGGAGATTACATATCAGATGGGCTATATTACTGCAGTGCGTTGATAGATAACAAATAAAAATTTAGATTGGGATCACATTAGCTTAGAGCCTCCAATTAAAAGGCCCCTCTCACTAATTTCCTCCAATTTCTTCTCATAGACATATATACTATCTCCAAATTCGCCTACCGTTTTCGATATTTTCGATGGCACATAAAGGTAAGAGTCTATGGGGATTTATTTGCTTCAAGTTGATGATGCAATTTTGTTTTCGATTACCTTTAATGAAAACAATTCTCGATTTTGTAATTTTACATCGATTGGGAATGATTGTAGGCACGATGAACTATGGTGGTAACTAATTTGTGAAGATTGGATTTACAATTATGAAGAATTTGGTTGGTATTGACAACTTTAACTCCATATCTGCTAAGCCCTGTGTTAGCATAATTTCTTGTCCTTTATTTGATTACCGTGTGTCGAGGATTTTTGGGAGTTTTCTTTTGGGCATATGGGCAAAATAAAGAAAAAAATAAATCGTTGATGTTGCCTGCATAGAAACTTCAGAAATTGTTTCATGTCACGTGCAAAGCAACATTCTATTTATGAATTCAATTGCTGAGCTATTGCGTTGTTTTCGATTTGACAAAATAGTAAGTCTAAAAACAAAAGCATTGGATTAAAAATAAGACGGCCTGAGGAGTGAAAGGCAGAGAAATTGTCGTGGTCAATCTCCATCCCAGTTTGGTCAAACTTCCTGTCTTGGGGCAGTAATTATTTGAATATATTTAAAGCAGGACGTCTGTATGCCGTTACTACCTGAGGAGGAAACTAAATTGGGCCTTCTGGTTTATCCTTCAGTTTTTGAACCTTAATCTTCTCCCATTTCTGGCTTCCTCTTCGTTACTCTCATTTGAAACTCGCCTCTTCATTCAAGATATGGGCACTGGGCTATGGTGGGCGGCATGTCTCAGGCCGTTGCAGTCTGCTGAGGTTGGAGCTCACAAGTATTTGAGTAGCTTATTCATGAAGATCACTTTTATTCACTTGGTACTTCTCAACACATTGGTTGATAGGTTCATTCACCAATTTAGAAATGCTACAGTATACTCACTTTCTATTACCTTCAGAGATGGAATATTTCCTTCAAAAGCGGCTCACTGTTAGCAATTTCTCATCTAAACAAACATCCGTTTCATTGATGGTTGTCCTAAGTGCAGTTCTGTTAAGATGATTTGGTGAGATTAAGTTAAACTTCCATTTCCAATCATCTCAAAGGGGAACTCAGAGATAGCATAAACTTCTATTCAACCGGTAACATCAATTGCATCATTTAGGCCTGGCTCCACCGATTGTTAAAACCAATCTTTATTAGTGAGATATTATTCAATTCAAAATTTATTATTAATGCCATTTAGACATATTTTGGATAGTACAGTCATTTGATTTCCTTCCTTCATGCCTGTTGTGATACCTCTCTGGTTTTGACTGTTGTGGTCCTTGGAAAACTTCTTCTGGACGTCTAAGTGCATTGTGCCAAGAGGAGAACATCATGGTATGGTTCGACTGGGCTGAAACTTGTCTCGGCCTTGGAGCCCATCAGGTCCACTTTGGGTTGAGCCTGCCTCACTCTGGTCTGGGCCAACCGGTCGGCATTTCTGATTTAGCATCCTCATTTGTGGGGTTCACCGGGTTTCATATATTTGACGTATTTTGATAATATTTTCATTCTTGACCTCGATTTTCAAGTATTTGATACTCTTGAAAGGAGATGTCTTCGGTTTGTGTCCTCCTAGTGTCGGCACACTGGTCTTGAAATATCTTTAAAGAAGGGTAATATTCTTTGGCTCAACTTGGGACTATTTATTTACCGTTGATTCTCAACTCTTTAATAAGTTAACTGGTTTTCAATTCAGTGGCTTTGAATAGATTGTATGGTTCGCCAGAAACTCAGAACTGGCTGCAGAAGGTCTTCATTGGCCCTTGCACCCCTCAGTGCCCCACAGGATGGGTCAATTTTAAGCTACCTTCATCGATTTTTGAGCACACAGGAAGCACTTGGAGTAAATTATATGTAATACACTTGGGTGTTTGATTCATGAGAAATGGCTTTGAGATTAGTGGTTTGTCGAGAATAAATGGTTTCTGTTTGGAAAACCTAGTTTTCGGATCATTATACCTTCCGTTTTCTGATATTTAGCCAATCAGATTTCCAAATGCTGTCTTCTGGAAAGTTGTTCAAACATTTGATTTAATTTCAAATTTTGGAATTGATGTAAAGTGGTACAAAGACCTGATTTTTGGTACCTTCTTGGCTTTCATTTTGATGAAATCATTTTAGTCTTGATTTTCCCCTAGGCTTTTGATTTGGGTTGGAAATAACTATTTTTGAAAGTTATTATTGAGGACTTCATACTTCATAACGTGTGGGAATTACTGCAAGGATGGTTTGGATGCTGGACAGAGCTTATTTTGAGAATAAAAATGCTGTTCAGATACCTTTCATTTTGATCTCTTTGGTGACTGCAGTAGTATTACAGAGGTAGTTTTTGTGTTTCTGAAAATCTTTAACCAAGGTCTTTTTATGACATGTCAGACTGGTGCCATTTGCGCATTTTCTAAGTCAGTTTCGTGAACAATTGCAAAACTGTTCAGTTTATCAGATTTCAGGGTTGCTTTCTACTGGCGTTGGAATTTGAATTTGGTGTCATGGTGGAGGTTAATACGCATTTTGAGCTTTCGATGGGATATTTTTGCATTTTGATTCAGATGGAAAACAGGGCTGAAGGCAGGTGGCTTGAAAGGAGAAACTTTGTCGAGGCAATTATGGGTTTGCATTTATTAATCCTTGACTGATGACGTGGCCATTATGGAGTTAATCTTCTTGACAGTGTATATGAGATGTTATATGCTCATTGTGTGTTCTGGGATAATAAATAGTCTTCCATTTGGCCTCCGAGTTTGTCTCACTAAAATGAAGCGAGCCGTTGGTGAGAGAAGTGGCAAGTGAGGGAGAAGCGGTAGGAGAGAAAAGATCACCGGGAAACCTCGGTAGTTACTCACCATCATTCTTCTCTCTCTGGTTTACTTGTTTGTTGATAGTGGTAAAACTTAATGCTCGGAAGGAAGTTGCATGGTCTAAAACCGCGACAGTTTCTTGAATGATTTCAGTCGTTTATGGTGATTAATGGTTGATTCATTTTAGTTTGATCATCTTTGGTGTTTCAATCTTTATTTTGAGATGAGCCAAGTAGTGGTTTTGTAAAGCGTTGCACAGATGCTGCTAGTGTTCTATTGATAATTGAATTTAATCTGATGACATCTCTATGATCACCGATATATAGAAAAATGATAAGTTCTATTTCCAAGACTAATTCCTTTCGAGGTTAAATAGGATGGTCGAGCGGATGGCCAGCGTGGGAGGTTGACTACGTATTGAGATTCGGAAGCCGGAGGAGCAGTAGTGGAAGCAGGGCCGCTCTGGCCGTCGTTAATATTATGTAAATAAGCTAAAATTAGATATTGGCGCCAATATATGTTCGTAATCGCGGGCACCGGTTCGGCACAAGTGATGCTTTTGTGGCATAAGCTGGTTGTGCTTGTCGTGATATAGATCACGGTATGCTTCGTGATGTAAAGGTAATAATGAGCAGGGGCGTCACGTTAATAGCCGCCAGATCTTTGGAAGGCATTACATTAACTCTTCGCAGTTGGATTGCACTTCCACCGGTAGTCGGTTCGGTCAAAGCGACAGTTAAAGGTACTCATTTATTTGCTTTGGTATGGCCCTCATTGCCTCTCTCGCATTTAAGACATCAAGTCTCATGATATACAATGAGAGGAAATGTGACCTCAACGCCATAGACATTATGGCTGATCTTTCATATATATATTGTTGGTGGGGTCTTTCATATTTGACTCATTATACTTATTTGAACTTGAGGAAACCCATACATTCCCGTTTCTATAGATCCATTTCTTACGAAATAACTTCTACTCTCTCAATTATAGCTACAATTGCATAGATTTCATAGATTAATGTCAACCAAAATGTCCATACTTCGCGCTTTTCGCATAACATTGGTCATCTTTGTAGGGTTCAAATTAAAGAAGACACTTGTTATATGGTAAGCTCACACCACATGCCCGCGTGTTTTCAATCTTTGGGTTACTTAGAAAGAGCTATTATTGGAATTAGCCTAAACCTATTTTTTAAGGGGATTCAATAGTATGTGATACATCAGACGGTGACAAGAATGTTCAATATTAATACTTGGAGGCTATAGATGTTTCCATGTTGCAATATTTCTATGGATTCAAGAGGTCGTCGGTGTCTTACGTGAGAGCTACTTGGATGAGATGCTTGGCTGTAACCTTAATCATCACTTCAAATATTCACCATCGAGCAAAAAAATAATCTTGAGTTACCTTTTCTATCAAGAGGAGGCTGTTCACAGTAGCATCTCATTCTCGGGTTGACAAGTATCTCCGCCGTTCAATATGCACTTCCAAGGTCTTCAATGCGGCCAATGTAAAGCATGTGTTACGGGTGTGGATGCACTTCAACCTTGTTAGATACTCAGCTTAGGAGGTTAACCTTGGGAACTAACCCTAGGAATTAGTCCTTCCTTCTCGATGGGTTCCACAATACATTTATCAATCTTGATTCCTCAAGTTGCATCAGACTCTCAAGCTCTGTTTGGAAGCAGAAGATGAGCCTCTACGCATCGAGGAAGCGGCGAGCGTAGGCATTGGAATTTTAACTTGACGGTGGGTTCACCTTCCCGCTACACACACTTTAGCTTATTACCCTCCCATTTAGCGATTTTTAGATTGTGGAAGATTCCGCATCAACTTGATTGTCCCATATCATCTCAATGTTATTCATGTCGATGATTTTAATGTCTCAAGCTTGGAAAGCATAACCTGCAGTATTAGCTCATGGGTTGATGATTCAACTGATACAAATTCATGTACTTCAATATGTAAAATAAGATAGTGCCAAGTGGCGAGGGGGATGATCAAGTTGCACAAGGAAAAAAAAAAGAATAAAATCAAAGGGTAAAAAAATCTCCATACTAATGGGGTTTCAATTTCCTTGAGCATTTGTGTAGAATAATCTAAAATTTTCTAAATTCTCACTAAAAAAGATAATGAATCTTTTCTCAATATTTCTTAGGAAAATAACTTGCATTACAAAGCTTAATATGATTAGTGACGGTTTATTCCATCTCAAGGAACTTCTCCTTCAAAATGGGATAGCAATTGGAGCATTACTTACTTCGCTCTATCTAATAAAAAGCAAACCCAATACTTTCAACCTCAAATTTTGGCTCACAAAGTTCAAATAATAAGCATAATACCAATATCTGGCCAAGGAACTCACCACATATTTTTTTGCGATGGTCAAAATAGTAATTTGGGATATGCTCATGTAATAATCCTTATAACCACATTAGTCCTCACAGATTCTAAATTTGGATGAAATCTTTCCCTCTCTTCAATTTAATTCATTTCATAAAGTAATCCAGATCACTTTGTATCTGTGTGTATTTTCTTTTCATTTTGCACATACATATGCTTAGGTGCCATTTTGCTAGTCCAAAAGTAGAAATAAGCGTAATATAGTAGCAATTGCTAAATCCTCACAATCTTGGTCAACCGATCGTGGTCATCCCATTCAGCCAGGTTCGAGGATTTCTTCGTATCTCCTTTTCTTTTTCAGGTTATACTATTTTGGATCCGAACTTTTT
>JAMXDD010000065.1:0-85600 GCA_024733475.1 Syzygium grande | reverse complement strand
TACTAAATCTTCTAAATCTCCAGTCCGCCGATTGTAGAGCTTTAATCTTAGTCTCGGATTTGCAGTTTAATCCCCAATGCGGTAAGTAGACTCTAATCATGACTTACTCACACTTAAATCTCGAATCCCGACCTTCTAACAGGTCCATTCTTTGGACCATTATATAAAGACTGCTCATTTCCAGCTCGCTGTAATCACATCATTATTAGTCATTCCTCGGTTTTGAGCATAATATCGCAATGAGCCTCAAAGAGTTTCATCCATCGACGCCGCCCTCATATTTAATTTCTTTTGTGAGCATCAAGTCTTAAATCTCGATGATCCACATAAATCTGAATTTCCACACGTAATGTCTCCAAATCTTAAAACCAAAATAACGTTAACCACCCAAGTCATACGGTCAGATCATCTCCGCCACGTTCAATTATTAATAACGCGAGATGTCTCTTACTCCCTCGTATTGCAATTACACACTCTAATCCTCTTAACGACAACATCGAAATTTCATATCCGCGACCGATGGAATTATCGTATCATTATCGCTGTCATCAACTTATTTTGTTCCTCGAAAACTTCTTGCACATATCCGTCCATCTCCTTCCTTCTTTGTGTAAGCGTCCACCTGCATTACTAACATTAAAAATCCTTTTCTCAAGCGTCAATGACCGTCGATCCAAGAACCGAATCAATCATCGTTGTCGGTCTTAGCCACCGACGACTCTTTAATTCGGTTGAACCACTGCACCCTTCGGTAACATATATGTCCCAAGAACGTCACTAATGAAGCGAATTTGCACTTATGCACCAACACAGATGCATACTCTTTAGGGTCCCAGAGAACCTTTTCCAAATGTACCTCGTCGCGGAATTCTTCGTATCATACCAGAATGTCATCTATGGATACTATTGGTAAATTGACCTGAAAATTCTTGAATACCTGATTCAACCTGCAAGGTCGCAGGGTGTCGTCACCCAAACCAGATCATCAGAATTAAGAAGGCCAATAACTTCTCGTCTCAATGCCACCTGGCTACATCCTCCTTCTTGATCCTCACAATTGATAATAATCAGCCCCGGGTCGTGATCTTTACAAATTATTGATGCCTTGCAATTGTCAACGATCCTTCACTTCTTAGGTAAATATGCTATCTCTTAGCCACTTGACTCAACTGCTCAGAAGTCAATATATACCAATAACTGGCTCCTCATTACTTAGTAAAACCGGGCGATCTCTACGGAGACCACACTTAATAAATTTCATCCAACCTAATTTTACATTTGAACCTTCAACTCTTTCAACTCGGATACAATCTACATCCAACAAGGGTGTTTCCTAGATTGGTTCCATCCTGCTAACTCTCGACACACTTTCACGACTGTGCAACAATCCCGACACCCCAAGGAAAGATATCGTGAGCTCACACCTCAGCTATGTCCTCTAGCCTTGATTCCTCAACCAAATCGATCAGTCATAAAATAATTATCTTTATATACCCTTAAAACAAAGTTCAATCCATCCAACTAATCCAGTCAGCCTCCCAAACAAATCACCCCTGTTCTTTATAATATCCGAAATTTTAAGCATATCTCATCCTTCCAAACTCATCCAAGAATATCTCTCTAGTAAATTAGAATCCATAAATCGATTGCGCCTATCCACCATAGCAATTACACGCTGGCTACGACCACTAGAGCTACTACCAAATCATCGCCCATCGCACTAATATCCACACGCAATGCCCTAGACTTTCACCATTAATCATCTCCCTTCCCCCACCACAGCATAATTTTCACCATGTCCAGCCCACCGATTCTGCAGAGCAGCTCCTCACTTAATGTCCCATCATGTTGTTGCGATTGCATTAGCGATCTAACTTGTCGGTTAAACACCTCATCCTATGATCTCCCCGTCTGGCTATCCACCACAGCCTCAGTCCACCCAGGTGGGGTCATTCCCTGCCTCTTCCATAAGACCGACATGTGGCCTTGAAATAATAATTCAAGCTTCCAAAACCTTTCATTGGGGACAAACTTCCGATTCCGCCATAGGCTCTTTCCAAGGTTCCTATTGTCCCTAGCCCACGCATCACATCCGGCTCGCTCTTTTTCACTCATATCCGCACAACCATCAACTCCCTCATAACCCGCTGTAATCTTTAAGACTGAACAATTAATCGACAGAGTTCTGTTCCAATCCATCCTCGGAAGTGGTCCCATTCACATGGTTCTTTTGATCACCTTTGGCGGCACTTAGACAAAGTCCTTACTAACCCGACCTCGCATCATCAATCGACATTCACACTTAACAAAGCCAAAGAAACTGCCATTTTCCGGGCCCTCACGCACTCTAAAGTACCTCCTATTAGGGCCTCCATAACGACACCCCAGCTAGAAATAATCTCTGAAATATCTTATTTTGTGGTCTTCTTTGCCAATCACTTGCATTTCCCTAGAGTTGATATACGTAACAAAATGCCTTCTCCTTACTGCACCAATACCCTTGCAAGTCCTTTCTAAGCTCGTCCAAAGCAATATACTCGTGGTCATCTCTTCCCATCAAACCTTGCAAGTTTAACTTCTTCCAATATTTTCAAATCTTAACCGACGATCTACCCGACTGCATTAAATTACCCTTGACCTTTGATCTCAACATTTTCATTATGCCCATGATCCTGGCCATTCGTCAATTTTACCTATAATAATGGCCTCGTGATTAGTAGCAACAAGAGTACTGCCTCCTCAATTGCCCACTCAACAGTTCCAACTCCTCAATCGCCCTCAAAGTCTCATCCCATCCGAGAGCCCTCGTAACCCAACTTGCGACCTGACACAAATCCCTCAACCTCCACCGACCTCGACTGACCACCGGCCTCGACCACTCATACTCACATGTGGTCACACCAATCTACTTACTCCTCGCTATAATTCCTCACCAAAGACTCCAGCTAACTATACGCCTGTTTTAGGCAATGAATCACAATATACCATTCAAATGTGCACCAATCACAAATAGTTAACTAATCACAAAACAACGTTCGCAGCACTTACTCTCAAGTCCCGACGTTGACCGCACTACATATTGCACAACAATCACTTAGCAATCACAATCATTAACGTCTGGGCACGATAGCACACGCAGTCTCCTCAACTGCCTACCCTAAAGTCATCGCTTCCTTATCACTCCAAGCTCGGCCTTCATCTTTGGTTCGAAAGCTGACCTTGCTCGACATCAAATCAATAGTGATATCATCAGATGCATCTCACGGCCCGCAATATCCCTTCGACGGTCGAATATTAAATGCGACGCCCCGTGACACGCCGCTTTAATTCAAACCCAAATATCGAGATTAAATACATGAAGCAAGTAGAAATAACTCCACAAGAAAACATTACTAAGGAATAGACATCAAAATATAATAAATACCCTCAAATATTATAAATCCTTCCACATAATAAGCCTAAAATCAAACTTCATACCAGAAAGAGCTGGGTGGTTGACAAGTTTATCTCCTCTCTACAAAGCACACCGGGCGGTCTCTCCCGAATCTCATCACGGTCGCGATCTGAAAGCGGGTTATATATCACCGGCCGAGACAGTAGTCCTCAATAAACAACAACCCAAACCTAACTCAGGGCTAATGTACATTCCGCACTCAATTTCATGCTTAACTACCATATAATCAATTCACATAGAAGTATTACCGGTCAACCAGGCACAATCCTCAGATATTAGTCCTGCATACGACAACAAAGTACATCAATCACGCCGACGCGACACTTCACTCTCAAGTCAACCATCCAACAAGCACTCAACTCATTCATCATTATCTTACACGTATTATCGGGCCACCTGACACATCCACACGCTAATCGGGCCAACTACCACATGTTCAACTAACACACGCCAACCAGCATCTGGGCCACACTAACCAGTTATTTCAATTACATCAATCAAGGCAACCCAACATCTTCACAACTCTCGCGCCATCGCGCCTCACCCAATCTCACAGCTCACAAGCCACTTTTCAATCAATTTCATGGCCAACTGCGACGTCTCAAGCCATATTATTCAATCAATTAATTCCGCTGGGCCGTCCGCACGTCCCAAGTTACCAAGAATTACATAATTCCCAAACCCATCGACGAATACGCCCCGTCCAATCACACCTTTAACGGCTACCGTCCGCACGCCAGCTCCGGTGATCCATTTGCATACCAGCGCCGGTTTTCACACGACCGCCAACACGTCCCCAAGTCCGTATTCGACGATCCGGCCGGCCTCAACAGGCAAGCAACACGCCATCAATCCAATTTACACATTCGCGCTAAATTGCATCAAACAACTCAACCACAAATTCAGTCCAATTCACACCCCTCACTCCATCCATGCACCGGTATTCAAGTCGGCCACGCATAAATTATTCACCAAACAGTCCACTAAATCGGCCTTAATTTAATTAAATTAGAATAACATAATCTAATTAAACATGGAAATAATTAAACTAAATATATCACCAGTCAGTTTAGTCCTAAACTGGTCAACCAACACCCAAAATACTAAGCTCTGGTCTAGGGAAGTCACTTCACTCAAAATTTGCCCGAAAAGCCTGCTCGGGTCTAAATTGCCCGGGTCCTGACTAGGCGTGCACAGCCACAGACGCGCCCGATCGCCAGTGGGCACACGATCGGGCGTGTCTTCGGCGCTGGCGGCTGCCACAAGCGCGTCTTGGCCAAGGCCATGGACAAGCATGCGCTCGCAAATCGGCACGGCATCGCACGGCGATGGCTGCTGCCGCGCGGGCAACGCTTGGCCACGGCCGGGCGACGGGCTGCGGGAGCTGCCGGGCCGAAGCCGGGCCGGGCTGGGACAGCCGGGTTGGCTTAAGCTGGGCTGCCACGCATGGCTGAGGCTATGGGCGATTTCCAAGTGCGAACACGCAAGGCCGAATAGTAATGAGTAGGGCTTGGCCAAGGGTAAGGGGGAGAGGGGGTGAGAGAGGGCGCTTTCAGGGGAGAGAGGAAGGGTGAGGGGATACAAGTATGACCGGAAGTAAAGGCTGCGCGGGCGAAATGGCTGAAGGCGATACGGGCGGTTCTCAGCCGGTTTTGGCCGGCAGAAGGGTGAAAATGGTAGAGAGAGAGAGAGAGGGAAAGGCTGGAAGCAAAGGTTATATGGGGTTATTAGCGGGCTGGCTTACGAAGGCCGGGCGCCGGGCGTGAAGGCGACGGTGCACGGCTCGGCGGCCAATGTAGAGGGAGGAAAGGCCGAGGGCGGCGTCAGCGCCACGCTACGCGCGGCTGGCGGCCAAGGGCAAATGTATGAGGCGGGCGGATGGCCGACCTGCCGGCGAGCTCGAGCTATCAATGGCTGGTCGGGCAGTGTGCCATCAGTGTGCTAAAGACCCGAGTAAAATAGAAGAGAAGAAAGGGAAGAGAAGAGAGGGAGAGCAGAGGGAGAGCAGGAGAGAGAAGCAGGGAAGTGGAGGTGGGCCGGGGCTCATGCGAGGAGGGACGCGAGGACGGGCGCAGGTCATGTGCCCGGGAGGGGGAGGAAAAGAGAGGAGAGGGCAGGTGTTATAGGAGAGAGAGAGAGAGAGAGGAAGAGAGAGAGACGACGGGAGTGGGGGGATTCCTCACAGAGAGAGAGAGTATAAGAGAGAGAGTGTTTAAATTTAACTACCGCGATCCAACGGACACGGTCCGAACTAAAAATCGATCTATCGAACCCAATTAAATTCCGTGAAAGCTCAATAATCCCCTTCGGCAAATTCCAACAATATTCTAGGAGCACCGCTTCGTAAATAAAATGACCATATCACACTGCAGGGAGGCTCATCATCTCCACTTGCACCGGGTCCAAAGTTCACTTTTCACTTTTTCTTCTCGACAATCGACACCGCCGGGGCACAGGCCCGACACCGTCTAATTCTATTTCGTCCTAATCTTCCTCGAAAACCGACCCGCCAGTTCCTGGGGTCTAGCCTTACCGCCACCGATCGAGTGCTTATTCTAGCGTGAATTTCCCTGGTTTTTAAAAACAAAAACCGAGAGTGATCAATTCCTCGCGAATTCCATTATAAGCACACTCCATTTTAATTACACGCTTATAAACCCTAAAATGGGCCAAACTAGAATGTCACAATAACTCCATCACAACCGACACACCTGTGTGGTCTCCGTGATGTTGAAAATATCTTGAAAAGGGTAATATTATTTTTAGTCATGATTTGAGACTTTCACGCTTCCCATTGATGTCAGCCTCTAGATAAGATTCATACAACTAGTTTTTCCAAATTGGTTAAACTCCGACATGTAGAGATTGCAGATTCTTTGAGAGATGATGAAGCTCAAGAACTTAAGCTTGCTAAAGAATCTTCATTATGAAATGCCCATGCCATATTCATTTTTCACCGATAAATCCACCTAACTCTGCAGATTTGGGCATGCACCGAAAACAGTCAACCAGAATCAAAAGCCAGTTTAGTTAAAAGAGTATTCTTTATTTATTGTATGTCGCGCACATCATGCATAATATGTTAAGTCTCATGATATATAACAAAAGGAATGTGCCTCACGCCATAGACATATATTGATCTTCATATATTGTTGGTCGAAGATCTTCTTTCATATTTGACTCGTATACTTTTGAACTTAAGGAAACCCATACATTCCTCTGTTTCTATAGATCCATTCCTTTCCAAATATCTTCTTCATCAGGTTACATTGCATAGAGTTTTCAGATTACGTTTAAATGTCCCATCTTTCCTTTTTCGCATAAATTAGTTACGCCAGTTCAAATTAAGGACACACTTGTGCCATGGTAAGCTCACACCATACGTATTAATCTTGCTACTTAAGAGAGAGCTAAACCATTGGACTAGCCTAAAACTTCTTTTAAGGGGATTAATGAGCATGCACTTGATACACTGGGGACATTGACAAGAAGGCCCGTCAATGCCTCAAGAATACAGATGTGCCGAGCAAGCCAGAAGATGAGTACTAGCAGTGAGACCAAGATGAAGAGCTGCCTGGAGGTTACCGTGACCCGTCATCTACCAAACATTCTCACCATCTAGCTGTGCACTCCAAGAGCTGTTCAGGAACAGCAGCGTGGTCCTCCACTCCCTGTCACAATCACGACCTCCAGCAAGGCCGGCCATCGGGAGTGCCAACCCTGGCTTTTGCCGACATCGGTCTGACCTCGTTGCCTGCCATTGAGGCCCGAGCCAGTACTGGATTTGGAATCCTGACAGTGGAGTCTCATCCCCAATATTATTTTGCCATTACATGCCACCGTTTATCGATTGTGAAAGAACCACGCAACTCTCGATTGTTCCATACCGATAAATATCCGGTCTCCCGAGTCTAACCCGAACATCGAATTGACGATCATCAACCGTAGAACTTCCCGACATGTCAGATAGATCGTCATCAAAAGGAAAAGAACAAAATCAAAAGCGAGCAAAATATCCATATTAAACTGTTCTGCTGAGCCTCACAGATCATCTGTACCAAATCAATTGAAGACAGAATCAGCCGAGGTCATCCGTACTGCATTATGACCAGTTTAATCTCAAGAATCCCTCCTTGTCGAAACAGCAGCGAGTCATCGTCAACTACGAGTCTTCAATCACGTGTTCATCAAAGTTTGATGACAGCATGGTCAACGTCCACGAGAACTGGGCATGATGGTCAAACAGTACCTGACATGCCTCACACCGGCACAGCCCAGACCCCACCCTGATCAAATCTTCCTCCTCACCTCTCCTGCAACACCCATCCACAATCAGCATCCCATTCCCTCACTTTGCACATGGCTGATATGCACATTAGTCCAACGAACACAACAGCCTGTCTGGCCCCGGTTGTCCATTTCTTCTCGAACTGTCTCTGGCTTGATCCTCAACTTCGATGACAGTTACGCCCGTAAACACAAAGTACGGGATTATGATTTTGTGATAAAACAGACCACAGCCTGGCAATCGAAACGTCACCGCCTCATTCCTCCACGGTGGCCTCACTGCTGGCTGAGTCTGTGGAACTGCTCAGCACAACCAAAATCCGGCTGCGGAGGACACCCTCACCATGACGGGACCACCTGTTCCGTCGGAACAGGCCTGAGAAAGAAGATTTCACGAACCAACCCAGCTTGCATTTATCCCAAACCATAATCAGCCCTCACCATGACATTTCAGTCAACTATTTAAACCAAAATCAGAAGACTGCGATCGAGATCCTGTCCTTGTCACGTAAATTCAAATTAAATATTACGCGTGGTTTTAATCAACTGCACCTTACCCACTTGAGTTCGATGCCGATTTCGACCTCCTGTCAGACCCATCGAGACACAAGATGAACAAAGAAAAACGTTGTGGGTCAGCAACCAAAAACATCAAACCAGTCCGGCAAACTGAACACACGCACTGGGATTTCTTGCTTACCCAGTCTGAAGAAACGCACCACAAGACACCTCAAAACCTCTGGCATTAACCCCTGTACCTGAGGGTCAGCATGATTGACTTATTAAATGATCTTCCTCCTAGCCATCAGCAACGCCCATCACTCACCTTTGTGCACCACCTCAGAACAGTACAGCACAGACTGGCTCAGCAAACGATCAATCATGAACAACCGCAACGCCCACCGGAAAGAACACCAGTCCCTGGTACCATGCCACGACAGCTGAAATACCCTGTCGAACACCGAACGAACCCAATTCAGCCCTGAACAAAGACAAGATTCTACTAACGCCGACCGACATGAAAATCTCCAGTCCGAAGATCCCTAAATCGAATCATCTCAATTTAAACGTTAACTGTCCATCACCGACCAGAACGATGAAATGAACAGGACTTCCATCAATCCAGCCATCTCCCCATCCCACTCCACCTCACTGCTGCTGCTGCACACATGCCATACACACACACACACACAGCAGCTCTAGTCACTGCGAATCGCTCGTCTCCAGATCCTGGATCACGTGCTGCAGCCCATCCGGCAGCTCCATGCCTGTTTCACTGTCTCCACGTGCATTTGTCACTGATCACCTCATGACCACGCCGATCCTCGACTGTCCACCCCCTGTCCACGCCGTCAGATAAACCGTCCGACGCTCACTTTAGCCTCGGCTCAATACTGATCCCTCCCAAATGTCCAACAAGCTGATTTCAGTGAGCATACTGAAATGCAGGATCTGCCTTACAACGTGATCAACGTGTTCACGTAGCACGTTCCTCCCTATGCCCACCGGGCCACCAGCCACCCAACCATCCACCAGTCAGTGCCCGGAAAGCAGTGAGACCGCACCACAGAAAACACACATAAACACGGTCTGACGTCCTGCAAACAGGCGACAACTGCGCGATGACACGAACCCCAGGCTGCAATTTGTCGCAACTGGCCTGTCATCTCGATCTGACCAACAGTTCACCTCACGAGCAATATTGCTGATAACGTCCAGAACAGCGGTTTGCAGATAACAGACCGCCGCCATCCAACTGTCAAATCATCAGGACATCGACCGGACCAGCCAGAACGTCAGGCCGAAACGATGCCAACACGATGGAGGCTCAAACGGGTCCCGCGATGAACCCTGAGTGCCTGACCTGAGCCCAGACCCTCCCACACTGCACCACGATTTCACAGGCGTGACCTCACCGAACACAGCATCTGTGACAGCACAACACCGTCAGTCTCCATCCTTCGACAGAACCTCCAACATTACAAACACATTTAAAACAGCAGGGTCTCGTCTGTTCCGCCGTCATAAACACCATCGAAACGGATTGATCGATGCACCGAAGATCACAGCAACCGGGAGTTCAGATCTCACGGAGCACCCCACAACAGCACACCGAGACCGACGACGGGCGGTCAAACTGGCCGGGACCCCGACCGCATGATCCGAGTAAAACCCACCAGACGACGGAACCAAACACAGGTCCATCACTGTCACAACGAGTTCTTACCCCCTCAGCCACTGAGCTCACTGCGCCTGTAATGAAGCATTCCTGAACTACCACTTGACTCCATCCGTCGCATCGTAATCACCAATCAAAATTAGCCTCAGGCAGCCGCCGCTTCCTCACCTGCACGCCTGTCCCGGCTAACCACGCCCACCTGCTCCGCCCACCATCTGTCCATATCCTGTAACGTGATCCAACCCGCCTGCCACTGTCAACTGCCGGTCATCGTGAACCTCACACGTAAACCTCCCTCACTGCCCAGCCAACCAGCACTGACGCCTGCCTCCAACAGCTGCATCATTTTGACCACGATTGATGAGCGATCGAAGTCACCGCCATCAATATTTGATAAAGAATGTCACCGTTTGGGACAGACCAGCGACCAACGACAAAACAAAATCGCCGAGACGCCCAAACTTCCAAACAGGCGCCTGCCGCATGAGCCCAGAACGCTGGGAGTTCCACGGGACGCTTCTCTCACTGTCCCTTCTTCCTCCGTTGGAGACGCCTCCGCAGTCACCTTGCTCAGCCATCCAGACGGAACCCGACAGCCGTCCGGCACCAGCTCAGCACCACAATCCGTCGGCTCAACAGCCTTCACCGGCGCCGTCCACGCGTCGGTACCCCTTGTCGGAAAACGGCCTTCATCAGCGCGTGTAATTTGGCGTATTTTGAGGCCAGTGACCAGCCGATAACTTCTACCAGACCACCAACCCCAGATTGAGATCGCCATCGCATCGCCCAGCCTCAGTCCAGGCAGTCCGCGACGCCACCAACGACAGCAAAACACAACTGGGCACGTCTCACACCCGGGCAATCACAAAACACTGATGCACCTGTGCAACCATCTCGTCATCGACACTTTCCACAACAGGGTGACGCAGCACCTGATGGCGCCCTGCACCGTCAGCAATCAACACCGTGCCTTCACTGACGACAACGAAATTGACGATCTGCAACAGCATATCATAAATCACGACAGCAGAATACTGAGCTGTGAGTATTCTGGTCGTCGCATTGCGGACAATACGAAAAAGCAAGAGTCCAGAACGATCGCGAACTGGTGCAATGTTGCTGAGCGCACCGCATGAGCAGCATCGTACATGACCCAAGACCCTGTTAACCCATCTCGAATGGGCCACCCCCTGCGCACCATTGTCCCAGAACTGGCTGATGACAGCTCATCACTGGCCCTCGGCTGGCCTCCACCACTGAACCTGGGTCAATTTGCGCACGAACATTATTTTGACCAACGTCCACAGATAGTTTACACCATTAATCATAATAGATGAAACGTATCTTCATATGCAGGGTCGAGGTCATTGGAGGTCCGTGGCCTCATCTATCCTCCACGGTGCAGGATCAGCCTCGTGATCAGTTTGTCGCACGAAATCCTCACTCATTTCGTCCGTCCGTCCCATAACACCATGTTCCTGCCCATTGACCACTGCCCTGTCGTCCTGTAATTGATTCCCCGCCTTGCCGCCCATTGTGTCAACCCCCGATATCTCAGCCCATGGGTCAAACCAGGTTCAGTTTCAGTCTGGCCTCCGCAAGTATTCGAGCCCACCTCACAGTGATGATCGCACGATCTAAACAAAGGCATTACGATAAAATCGCATACGGACTTCACGCTACGGAGCAGGCTTTGCGATCCAGCATTGAAGATCATTCAGAACAACAGGCTGCATTTCAGCCCAGACAATCACTGGTCATATTTCCACCGCGCTTAGACCACTGAGATCATCACACAACTGGTGCCTCACGCCCTCAACACCATGGCCTGCTCAAACGAGCATCAGGTCCGAAGAAAAAATCACAGGACCGTCGGGCGCCAGCGTGAAGAGAATCACAAGAACACCGAGAAATATCGCATATAGTGGCCAGAATGAATACTGTCAATCAATTCCCACCGGGTTGACTGTTACATGCTTGCCTGAACACCTTTTGGCCAAGGCACATACTGCTGGAGTTCCGTGCCCATCTCAGACTTAGCCGAGTTCCACCTCACCCCCAGCCCAGGCAAGGTAAACGGCTGAACACATAACTGTGTCCCTTCATCTCCAGCCACGAACCCCATATACCAGAATGTCAAAGAATCCCAGACCTGACCACAATCTGTTTCAGGATCTCACCCAGCTGATCCCCACATGGTCGCAATGAAAATAACACATGAACACATCATGTCACATTTAACGTTAACACGATTTCGGCGTTCTGCTGAGCGATGCACTGAAGGGCCAATTAAAGATATTTTTAATGTTCACAAACAATGAATCTCTTGATGTTTCAGATTCATATTTCAACTCTATGAGGAAACTCGCGGGTCTTAAATCTTACAGGGATACGCCTCACTCATTCGCCTTTTGTCGTTTCAGCTCTTGGAGAACTTACACACTATGTCTTGACAGTTGTTCTTTGGAGGATGTAGCTAGTCTTGGCAACCTAAAAGGGCTACAAATTCTCAGCTTTGTAAACACCAAAATTCATCGGTTACCGGAAGAAATTGGGCTATTGGTAGAGCTGAGGTTGTTAGACTTGAACCATTGTTCACAGCTTCAAGTAATTGAACCGGTGTGCTAGGAAGCTTGATCAAATTGGAGGAGTTGTATATGGAGAATAGCTTTGATCAATGGAATGCGGTGGACCAAACTCCAGCAACTAATGCATGTCTTACGAGTTGAATAACATAAAGAATCTCTGCACTCTACATATATCTATTCTGATACAAGTGTCTTTCCGTAGGATTTAAATGGGGAAAAATTGACCAACTACGTAATCCAAATAGGTTGTATTGGGCGTTGGTCAAGCGAGTACAAAACATCGAGGGCACTAAAGCTCAAGTTGAATCCATCGAATGATATTCTTCGGAAAAGATGCGTATAAATTACCTTAGACAAAACCGACGATCTGTATTTGGACAGATTGAATGGAATTGAGCAAAGTATTTGCGAGTTATCCCCGAAATGTTTCCAAAATTAAAGCATCTACATGTCGAGAATAGTCCCTCCATCCAAAGACATCCTCCGACAGCCCTTCCCACACCGCTTTTAAGAGGTTGGAGTCGTTACTTCTCAAGGATCTCATCAACTTGGAGAAGATATGCCATAGCCATATCTCCTCCAAGTCCTTTAGTAGATTGAAAGTAGTTCGAGTGGAACGTTGTTACAAGATGGAAGTTTTGTTTCCTCTTTCATTCTTGAGAGAACTTCCACAACTAGAAGAGATAAGAGTTGTCGATTGCAACTTAATGCGGAGATTGCGTGTTGATGACTGTGGCAAAGTTGAGTTGCATAATTTACATGTGTTGGAGTTACGTGATTTGCCATGTATAAAGAACTTTTCAACCGGCTTCTGGATGGCTCCTTCGAGTAGTTTGTCGAGAAACCAAGTTGGCACTCAAGTTGCATCCTTCAACAGGCAAAGGTAAGTTTCTATCAAAAGAATGTAGTATTTATTAATTGCTAATTAGATGTGACATATATTATAATGCATATTCATATTGTTATTTTCAGTACATTATCTTCTAATTTGCCTTATACATTTGTGTCTTCTTTATAATTAGATAAAGCAATCTTCCGTTTCTTTCATTTTGTAGGAATCCAACTGATTTTATGAAATCCATATAAACTTAGATTGTGATAGGTCTGAGTTCTTTTCAACTTACATTCTGCAAGTATACTTATATTAATGGGGTTCATGAAGCAAAATTGAAGGGAATTTTGGTTATGAAGTATTCAATAATAAAGTAATTTACCTTACCTAAAAAAAAAAATAATAAAGTAATTTCATAAATTTGTGAAATAGATTCAACTAAATCTAGTTATCTAAAACTTTGATTTTCCAGGGTAAAATTGTAGTTTCTTCTGTGTTTTTATTCAAATTACTCTTTTTTTGTCCCCAAATGCATTAAAAAATATTAAAATTGCTAAATGAATACAACAAAATTCAGTGAAGTTATTGTTATTATTAAAATTGTTAATAGGATTTTGTTAAGGAGTGCCTCAAGAGCACCAAGGGGAGCGGGGGCGGGGGACTTGTTGAGAAACTAAGTAAGGAAACTTTCACGGCTTTTAGTACATTGATTTTCTTCATGTCATCCACTATTTGTGCCTTGAAAATTAAAATATTCAAAATAAAGATACATAACAGTGCCCCGGGAGCACTCATTAATAGAATTGTTGTTGTTGTTGTTATTTCATTTCTATTTTTATATACATTATTTTCTGCGTAATGGAATGATGGCTCGATTTGATTTCTTTGTGATTTCTCTTTTCTACATACTTTAGCACTTATTTAATTATATAGTTTTTCTTTACTGTTAGTTTTATTTTTTCTTTCTCGTTTAGATAAATTATGGTGTATTGTGTTGAAAATTACAATAAAGCATATTTTTGTGGTGTTATCACTAATGGTCCTTCTAAATAGCTAGCTATGGAGGCCAAGAAGCTCTAATTTCTGTGCTTATCCTAATTAGTGGTCGTGCAATTTGAAATACAATATTTAGACATTTCTAGGATAGTCTTAAATGCTTGGGATATATTTAAAAGCCTACTCAAAGTTTAGCTCTTCATGAAGTCGACCGTAATATAATTGATTTTTGTCTTAATCTTTTGTTTTAAGATCATTGCATTTTTTTTTTATCATCGCACGATCATCACTGAAGTAGATGGTGGGGTCCAAAACTCCGGCATTGAGCTTCCACTTTTTCTTCCCGTGCTTTGAGCTTCTACGGAGAGAGCTCGGAGAAACCAGATTAGGATAATTTGCAAAGAGGCTTTGGGGCTTCGTTTTTGTGTGGCCATAGGCTTTGGGGCTTTTAACTATCGAGGGTTCTAAGTCTTCCAACAATGTTATAGGTGGCGGCGATGGAAGTCGTAGTTGAAGGTTGACTCGTCGAGACGACAATAGTCCAATGAACGAGATATGAAGAAGTTAAATTTGTCGTATGGATGGGAAGGAGGGGGGATGGCAATTTAGATGGGGGATTTCAATCAACTTTGCAAACCACGGATTTTTTATTCGTGCAAGCCGCAAACAATGGATGTAAGGATCATAGGAGACGATCCATACCTTGCCAAGTTAATATTAAGGATAGGAAGTGCGGAGCCATAATGAAGTACCCATTATTACCATATGTGAGAAGATACGACCTCATTATATAATTATTAATGAGAACATCCTCGTGTCAATGGATAAAATACAATATCTTATTGGACATTGTTGGATAAAAATATAATATTTCATGCATAAATTAATTGGGTTTGGGCAAGCCCAAGGGCGCTTAGGTGGGTGGGCCAGGCATGTGAGGAGGAAGTTACTTGAGTAATTAGGCTTTTTATCATAGTAATTTCTGATTTTGAAATAGTAAATTACTTTTTAGAAATTGCTAAATTTCCTCAGGTAGGTAGTAAATTAAATATAACTTCTGTTATTAAGGTCTTATAGCACAATAATTTACTTCTTATGATTGCAATTTCGCCTAGTTGAGATACTCAATAACTTATTGCAATGAGTAGTTGTCCTTTGTTTGTAAGTTGCCTATGGCTTCTGTAATCATAGTCATTCATACTTTCTTTACTTTTTTCATGGTAGTAATCTTCACTTGTGAGACAGTAAATTACTCTCTAGCAGAAGTATTTCACCTTTTAAGAAGTAATTTACCTTGAAAGAACTTTTTTCTTTATGGGTCATTAATTTTCGTTGTCATTTGTAAACTGGATGAGAGCTAATTCTTGATGACTGTAATTGCCCTTATTGTTAGTAAATTGCAAACAAAATCTGATTGTAATTACATCCCTTGTTATTTTGTAAATAAATAAAAAAGTAAAGCTCATTGTTTGTCCTTTGGGGTCGTACAAGACCTTTGTAGAGTATAAAGTAGCTTTTGTTTATCAAATATTTTTGTAAATGCAAAAATTATGAATAACATGCTATAGCACGTATTTTTCCAAGTTGTCTTTTGTAATGCTATCGTTGATGGATTTGTCCGCCAGCTTTCAATCCCATCCTTGAAGACCTTGACTATTTCTGGACTTCCCAATCTGGAAGATAAATGGAGCGATGAATCTGCATTGGGGTTGAGCGATCTCCAATCTCTCGAGTTGGTGGAGTGTAAATCTCTCTCGAAAGTTATCAACTTTAGGTCACTAGTAAAATTACATAAGTTACACACTTTAACAATTAAAAATTGCATTTCGTGCAAGAAATTTTTGACCTTGATGGACCAAGCGCCAGTGGAAATGTTGAAACTCTCTCCGAGCTGACCACCTTGGAGTTATGGGGCTTGCTGAGCTTGAGGAGTATATGGAACAAGAATCCTTGTGGAATAGTGAGATTCCATTATTTAAAGAAGTTGGACGTGTCTTTGTGTGACAACCTCAGGTTCCTATTTTTTTTTGCATCTATGGTTAAATCTCTGGCACAACTGAGAGAACTAAAGGTACTGGCTTGCAAGAAGATGGAGGCGATCGTTATGGAGGAAGAAGGGATGGAAATGGAAACGTCGGAAACTCTAGCATTCTCGATGTTAACCTATATACGCTTAGTATATTTGGAAAGTTTGACGTGCTTCTCTCGCGAAAAGTGTAAGATTGATTTTTGTTTTTTTGTCATTGAAGATCTTCTTGAAATCCTTGCAATACAAATAGTGACATTCTTTCCATCCTATCAAATATTGATGACAGGTTCACGAGAAGCTCGGAGTCAACGTCATGTTAAATCTCGCTCCACTGCCCTTTTCGATGGAAAGGTACATGATTAAAGTTACGTCAAAATATTAAATACGAAAAAAACTGTTGGAGTAACAAATTTGGCATCAATTCTGCTTGTTAATAGTAGTAGGGAAGTTTACGTGCTGTGAATTTCAAGTTCCCACGTGGCCTTACAAACAATTAGCAAGTTTCGTCTCGCACGAATCGCAAGAAAGCAAGAGTTGGATAAATCACACGCTTTGTTAAAACATTACAAAGAAAGATATAGACGTATGAATAATTAATATGCCCACGTAATTAAATAATTGAAATAAACAAATAAATAGTTATACCGGAGATAAATCATTGCAAAATAAAAACTAACTATAATACTTACAAAGCCTAGTTTGGTTAAAATTGATTACATTCCACATAACCCCCCCCACCCTAAAATTTGGATAAGTCAAAGTAAAGTTTTTTTAAGTTCAAGAATTTAAAGAAGACTCATTACAAACACAAAAGTTGGATACCTAATCTCCAGTGAGCTCAATTGTTAACTCTCAAATTATGGGGTTAAATTCACTCATTGTAACTAAATAGTAATGGATTTTGTAATTTGAACTGTAATTTTAATCATCTAAGGTAATATATTTCATTTCTTTATAAGTTATGCACTTTGACCAACAATCCGAAATTTTCCAACCAATTATTGTTGTGGCACACAGTGCGGCCAATTTTCTGTACGTGCCACTGTTGTCACGTCATCATCAATCAGCATCTCACCGAAATATTAATATAAATGTATTATCGTAGAGTACTCCATAAAAGTCCTTAATGAGTGGCACTTAGACTTCTAATTTGCAAGATGTTGATCATTCTCCTTGCCAGGGGAACTATTCTTGCACTCTCCAGTCAATAATCCAATAAAGTTATCCATTTCGGTAAAATATTTATATGACATAGAACGAAGACAATTTTATACTGTTTTACATAATATGACATAAGAATTTCGCCTCTGTTTTTCTTTAAGAATAGGGAGATTCGTATGAAAAGAGATAGAATTTAACTAATTATTTATACTAATATACAAATACCTATATTTCGAAATGAAAAAATTCACAACCGTGCAATGCACGAGGATGCTGCTAATTACAGAAAGACTAATCATGCAAGGGAGTCTCAGCTTCTGCCGATGGATAAACATAGGTTATTCACAGGTGAATTTTGAGCATTCTGAGCTTCCATCATGTTAGCATCTGTTTTTAATACAAGCTTGCACGTCAGTTTCTAACTAAAGAAATCGAGCCATTTCCTTCCGAGAATTAATCTCCTATTAATTAAGCAATTTGATTGATTTATGTCTGATGGCGAGCAGGATTAGTCCAATTTTATTTACTTTGTCACAGCTACTCAATCTGGACATTATCAAATATGTACTTCCCATTAAAAAAAAATTGACTGGCTGACAATTCAAGTTCGCATGTCATTTTGCCATTTTATCATTGGAAAAAGCTATATTTGTGTTAATTTGGCAACAAAACTTACATATATTAAGTTCGTATTAATTCATGTCACTTTTGGATTTGTCATATATGATTTACGGACGTGTTAATTCCTGTTAGAAATTGTCTGCCCTTTTACTCCTTATTTTTTCTATATAATTCTACTAGTTCTCATTCACGTGTCCAATTACTTTTGGGTACTTTGAAACTAAATGGATGGATGAATTTGGTGATAAACTCAAATAGCATTACCCCAGTGATAAAGAAAAGAACACGCCACCCTCTTGTTCTTATGATAGATACATTTATACATATCTCCAGTATACTCGTTTAGAATCAACACTTTTGGACTAATTTAGAAGGATCAAGATATCATTAAACCGAGCTAAATTGTAAATATTGGATAGTTTTATCTCAACATAGACCCTATTAAGAAGTGGACAATCAGAAAGTCAACATGATCGCATTAAGAGAAACAAAGAAAAAAATGAGAAACTCCAATGATAAATGCACGCATGTGGAAGGCAAAGTAAAGAAAATAAACATAGAAAAAAAAAACACCAGGACAAAAAAAAAACACATAAGTTTGCATGGTAATCAGCCTCTATATCCGAGTCCTAGAATGAGCTTTTAGCAATTCCTTAACTAGAAATATATATATATATATATATATATATATATATATATATATACATATATATTAAAGTAAATGGGATGGGAATAGTAAGGTTGATGATTAAGTCCACAATTTTTCATTTCATGATTTCGTTGAGGTGGAGAGTTGGTGGATAAGTTCTTGTTGTTTTTAAATTATTTTTTTGGGTATTCGAGTTCATAGAGGATCTTTAAGACTAAATTTTCTTTCATATATCTCTGATCAACGTTAGAAAATAAAATCTTGCCATAATTCTTTTTTGTAATTTCAAAACTAAAATTAAAAGTTTGATTTCACATTTGAATATTCAACAAAATTCTTCAAAGATAATATGTCCATGAATACTCTAGCACATAAATTACCAAGAGCTGGAAGTGACGATTTGCTTTTCCAGATAAACGTGAAAATGATGATTATTATTTGGCACTCTTGACACTTGAGTTTGATGTAATAAGTATGTATAACATGTTATAATTGATCATTTGTTTTACGTAAATACGAAAATATACATATGTACAATCTCAATATAATATTATATATGTTTCTTCTGAAAAATTGAATTTTCTAAAGAGAGTGAAGTGTTTGATAAATCATTTACTGACTAAATAAAAGAGAATCTCTTCTGACTAATAAATTAGTGTACTTTATTTTCAAAATTTTAAAAGGGTTAATACCACGAAAAATTTTAAACCGGTATACTTATGACACATTTACTTCAAACTATTTTTGACCATAAAAATCCCAAATCCCAGACGATGTAATGATTTTACTTTTAACTAATTTTTAATATTATTTTTTATTTTTTTGAATTTTTCTTTTTTTTTTTCTTTTATTTTCTTTTATTTTCTTCACCTTCAACCTCAACCTCTGGCCAGAGGTTGAAGATGAAAAAAAAAAATCGAAAAAAAAAAAAACAATTCAAAAAAAAAAAATATTAAATATTAAAATTTTAATTCGAGGTAAAATTATCACATATGTACAAGTTTGGAATTTTTTGTGGTAAGTTTAGGATAAAATTATCACGGGTGTGTACCGCTTTGAGTTTTTGGTGGTCAAAAAAAAGTTCGGGGTAAAATTGTCATAGGTGTATCGAGTTTGGGGTTTTTATGGTTAAAAAATAGTTTGGGATAAATATGTCACAAGTATACCAGTTTAGGATTTTTTAAGTGGTATTAACCCTTTTAAAAATGAAATTTTCATATCTTTCTCTTTCCTCTTCCAATCTAAAAGAGAAACATGTTTGTGTTACAGATTGATTAAACAGGGCAAAAGAGACAATTTTTGTGAAATTACCTTCGTCATATCATAAAAAAAAAAAAAAGAGTGGTGTAAAAGCATAAGTATGAGTCGCAATTTCTTAGTTTGGATATCTCTGGAAATAGTTTCCACAAGGATGAATCAATGTGCCAAAATGAAGGCCCACCAAAATGGAGGAATGGGAAATGATTGTGTGACAGTCTTTAATTTACCTTAAGAATAATAGTCTATTTTTATCACAAAAAATCAAATAACAAGTAATAGTCCACATGCTTTGTTTGTCTTAATTGCTTTGTGTGGTGTGTCCAATCTTTGGTTTGACCTTTGCAAGATGAGGATGCGTTCACAAACGCATCTAAGAATGAAAAGAAGTTGGATCCAAAAATAGAACCTTGAAAAGGAAAAGGAGATTCGAAGAAACTCTTCGAACCCATGAATGGGATAACCACAATCGGTTGACCAACATTGTGAGGATTTAACAATTGCTACTTATACTAGCTATTTCATTTTTGGACTAGCAAAATGGCGCCCACATATATGTATGTGCAAAAATGAAAAGAAAATAAGTACAAGATACTAAGTGTGATTTGATTATTTTACGAAATGAACTAAATTGAAGAGAGGGAAAAGATTTGATCTAAATTTAGAATCTGTGAAGGACTAATGTGATTATATGATTGTTAGATGAGCATATCCAAATTATTATTTTGACCATTGCAAAAAATATATGGTTCTCATTAGACATTGGCCATGCTTATTATTTGAACTTTGTGGGCCAAAATTTGAGGTTGAAAGTATCGTTGGGTTTGCTTTATTAGATAGAGCGATAAGTAATGCTCCACTTGCTAACCCGTTTCTAAAGGAGAAGTTCCTGAGATGGAATAAAACTGGGTCACTAATCAAATTAAGCTCTGCAATGCAAGTTATTTTCCAAGAAAATACTGAAGAAGATTCCTTATCTTTTTTAGTGAGAATTTAAAAAATTTTAGATGATTCTATGAAATACTCAACGAAATTGAAACCCCTTAGTATGGAGATATTTTTACTCCTTTTTTTTTAATTTTATTCTTTTTTTTCCTTTTGTGCAACCTCGATGATCCCCTATCCCCTTGGCACTCATCTTATTTACATATCGGAAGTTCATGAATTTGTAATTTAATTGAATCATCAATTCCGTGAGCTAATACTGCAGGTTCGTTTCCTAAATTGGAGACATTAGAAATTGTTGAATTGGATAACATCGAGATGATATGGGACAATCAAGTTGCTGTGGATTCTTTCCACAATCTAAAATCGCTTGAAGTGGTGGCATGTAATAAGCTAAAATGTGTGATAAGGAACTCCACTATCAAGTTAAATTCCAGTGCCTACATTCTATCACCGCTTTCCAAATGCGACAGCCTCACCTCTCCTCTCAGCCCAGCCTCAATAGCCAGAGATCTAATACAACTTGAGGAATTGAAGATTGATGAATGTGGCATTGTGGAACTCATCGATAAAGAAGGACTAATTCCAAGGGTTGTGTTCCCAAGGTTAACCTCCCTCAAGCTTGAGCATCTAACAAGGTTGAAGTGCATCCACACCAGAACACATGCTTTACATTGGCCAGCACTGAAGACCTTGAAGTGCATGGTTGTAACAAAGTGGAGATACTTGCTTCTCAACCTGAGAATGAGATACCACTTCATAAACAACCTCTCTTCTTGATAGAAAAGGTACGACTCAAGATTATTTTTTTTGCTTCGATGGTGAATATTTAAAGTGATGATTAAGGTCAAAGCCAAGCGTCTCATCCAAGTAGCTCTTCATATGAAAATGTAAACTGTACGACTCTCTTTGAATCCATAGAAATATTGCAACATGGAAACATCATATGTTCTTCAAGCATTGACTGCACATTCTTGTCAATGTCTTATGTATCAAATGCATACTCATTGATCCCTCTTATAAAGTTTTAGGCTAATTCCAATGGTTTAGCTCTCTTAAGTAACCCAAAGATTGAAAAAACTTGGCATGTGGTGTGAGCTTACCATGGCACAAGGGTGTTCTTAATTTGAACCCTAAAAAGATAACTAATGTTATGCGAAAAAAGGAAAGATGGGACATTTGGTTGACATTAATCCCTGGAATCTGTGCAATTGTGCCTACAATTGGGAGAGAAGTTACGTTCAGAAGGAATGGATCTATAGAAATGATAATGTAGGGGTTTACTTAAGTTCAAATAAATATACGAGTCAAATATGAAAGATCTTCGACCAGCAATATATATGAAAGATCAGCCATAATGTCTATGGCGTGAGGGCACATTTTTTTTTGTTGTATATCATGAGACTTAACATATTATGCATGATATGCATGACTTATACCACAATAAATGAATACTCTTTTAACTAAACTGGCTTTTGATTCTGATTTGACTGTTTTCTCGGGGTGCATACCCAAATCTGCAAGAGTTAAAATTGGATTTATCCGAACAAATGGATATATGGCATGGGCATTTTCATAATGAAGAATTCTTTAGCAAGCTTAGAGTTCTTGAGCTTCATCATCTCTCAAAGGAATCTGCAATCTCTACATGTCATTTTGTTCGGAGTTTAACCAATTTGGAAAAACTAGTTGTATGTGAATCTTATCTAGAAGAGCTGAGCATCAATGGGGAAGCCGTAGAAGTCTCAAGTCATGAGCTAAAAGTAATATTACCCTTTTCAAGATGTTTTCAACATCCTGAGACCCTAGGTGTGTCGATTGTGATGGGTTATTTGTGACATTCCGGATTTTGGCCCATTTTGGGGTTTATAAAACGTGTAATTAAATCAGTGCTTATAATGGAATTTCGCCCGGAATTGATCACTCTCGGGTTTTGTTTTTAAAAATAGAAATTCTGCTAGAATCGCACTTTCGATCGAATTTGGCCGTTATTTAGACCCCGAACTTGGCGAATGATTTTCGGAAGATTCGGGACGAAATAAATTGGGCGGTGTCGATTTTATTGCAGCCGGTGTCGAGGTTATCGAGAAAAGTGAAAAAGTGAACTTTTGGACCGGGTACAAATTTGGACCCGTAGACCTCCCTCGTAGTGTGATATGGGTCATTTTATTTTGACGGGGTGCCCTAGAATATTGTTGGAATTTATCGGGGATTATTAGGCTTTTTCTGGAATTTAATTGGGACCGATAGATCGATTTTAGTTCGGACCGTGTCCGTTGGATCAGCGATTTAATTTAAAATTTAAACACTCTCTCTCTCCTCTCTCTCTCTCTCTGCGGGAATCCCCCCCCCCCGTCGTCTCTCTCTCTTCTCTCTCTCTCTCTCTCTCTCTCTCTCTCTTTCTCTCTCTCTCTCTTTCCCCCTCCCCCCCTTCCCAGGGCACATGAGCCCTGCGCCCCCCCCGTCCCCTCCCATCCTCCTCCTGCGCATGCTTTTGCTGACCTATCCTTCTCTTCTCTCTCCTCTCCTCTCTCCTCTCTCCTCTCTTCTCTTCCCTTTCTTCTCTTCTTCCCTCGGGGTCCTTGCCACCTGTTAAGCTTTACTTTCCTTCGACCAGCCGGCCCGGCTCAAGCTCGCCCGTGAGTCCCGCCGCCCGCCTCCGCCCGGCTCCGCCCGGCGCCCCATGTGCCCGGCCCCCCGCCCCGTCGTCGCCACCACCCACCGCCTTCCCCCCTCTCGGCCTTTTCCTCCCCCCCTGCTCGGTCAAGACCTGTGCCGCGGCCACTGTTGCCTGGCCACTGCCCACTCATCTCACCCGCCTCGCCCCACCACCCCACCCCTCTCTCTCCCTCCTCTCCCTTGCCCCCTCACACCGAGTTCACCAGCCGCCTGACGTCAGCTGGCCACACACGGCCTCACGGCCTCCCACTCTTCCTTCTTCCTCACCGCCTCTCTTCCTCCTTACCCTTCGGCCACCTCTCCCGTTCTGTCATTGTCATTGGTCACATCATTGCCGGCCGGCCACCATTTACTAACCAAATGGCCACCAATACCACCAACTTGGCTCACGCTAAGTCGCTCGAGCCGGGTGGCATAGCCCAGCTCCACGCCAAGAAGTCACCATCGCCGCGTTCGCGTTCGCGCTCCGGGGCTTACTTTTCCCGGCCAAATTTTGGTAAGTGACTTCCTAGACCCGACTTAGTATTTTGGGTATTTAATTGACCAGTTTAAGGCTAGAACGGCTAGGGCGATATTTAGTTTAATTATTTCATGTTTTAATTAGATTATGTGGTATTCTAATTTAATTAAATTAGACCGATTTGAGTGGACTGCTTGAGTGAATAATTGTACGTGGGTCGACTTGAATGTCGGGTCCGGGATTGGAGTGGCGGCGTGAATTGGACCGAATTTGTGAATTTGAGTTGTTTGATGCAATTTGGCGTGAATGTGATTGAATTGAGTGGCGCGGTGCTTGCCGTGAAATTAAGCCCGGATCGATCGAGGGCTACGGACTTGGGACGTGTTGACGGGCGGTCCGTGGTGAAGGCTTGACCGGCCGGTATGCCAAATGGATGCGGGCTTGAGACGCGCGGACGGTGGCCCGTTAAAGGTGTGATTGGACCGGGACGATTTACGGGTCGCTGAATTGTATGATTACCGTGGCTTGGGACGCATGGACGGGCGCGCCACCGAATTAATTGATTGAATAATATGGCTTGGGACGCCAGGACGGCGGCCATTGAAATTGATTGAAAAGTGAGGCTTGTGGAGCCCGTGAGATTGAATTTGAGGCGCAGCGGGCGAAAGTTGTGAGAAAGATGTTCGACACGATGTGATTCGAGTGTGATTGAAATGGCTGGTTGAGGTGACCGGATTGGCTGGTTGAGCGCGGACCATTGGTTGGTTGAACATGTGACCGGATTGACCGATTGAGCGTGGTGGATGTTGATCGAATTGGATCGATGTGGTGGATGACTGGTTGGATGGGTTGGGTGCTTGTTTGATTGACCGGCTTCGAGTGGAAGTGTGCGTGTTGGTGATTGTGATGTGGCGGTGAATTGTACTTGCATTATCATGTCCGGACTAATATGCAGGATTGGCACGTGGTTCGAGGCGAGGTAAGCCTTCTATGTGAAATTGATTATATGACCGGTAGTTCGTGATGTTAAATTGGTCCGCACGATTAGCCTAGGTTAGGTTTAGGTTGTTGTTTATTGAGACTCGCCTCACGGTTATTATATAACCACTTTCGGATCCGCGACCGTGATGGATTCGGAGAGACCGCCGGCGGTGTACCTTTTTGTAGAGGAGATAGGCTTGTCAACCACCGCCTCTTTCTGAAAAATTATGGTTTGATTTTTGGAAGCCGGATTGCCTTTTTGTAATATTGAAGGATTTATAATATTTGGTGTTTATTATATTTTGATGTCTATTCCTTAGTAATGTTTTTCTTTGTCCGGGTTATTTCTACTTGCTTCCGCATGTATTTAATCTACGATATTTTGGGTTTGGCCCAATGACGTCCGACGTCGCATTTAATATTCGACCGTCGGGCGATGTTGCGGGCCCGTGGGGTGCGGGGCGTGACATCACCTGTTGATTTGGTATCGGAGCAAGGTCATTTCGAACCAAGATGGTCAAGCTTGGGTGATAAGGAGCGATGACTTTGGGGTAGACAAACTGATTAGAGACTCGTGTGCTATCGTGCCGGACAGTAAAGATGATTGTGATTGCTAAGTGATTGTTGTGCAATATATGTGAAGTGCAGGTGCGTCGGGACTTGAGGTAAGTGCACGAACTTGTTGGTTGTGATTGGGTGCTATTTGTGATTGGCTGCCTGCTGAATGAACTGTATTGCGATTCATTGCCTAAGGCTTAGACTGGTATAGTTGGCCTAGGTCTTTAATTCCCGAGGGGAATTATAGCAGGTAAGTGGGTGGTGTGACCCCCAGGAGGCGAGTGGTCGAGGCCGAGGTCGAGGTCGAGGTCGAGGTCGAGGTTGAGGTTGAGGTTGTGTAGGTCCGCAAGTTGGAATTTTGAGGAATCTCAGATGGGATGAGACTTTGAGGGCAATTGAGGAAGTTGGAACTTTAATGAGTAGACAGACTGAGGAGCGAAATGCTACTGTTGCTACTGATGCTGAGGCCATTATTGTCGTCGTCAATGAGAATGACGGGAATCATGGGCATAATGAAAATGTTGGGAATCAAGGTCAAGGGTAATTTAATGCAGTCAGTCAGATGCGTCAGTTGGGTGGAAAATATTGGGAAAGTTAAACTTGCAAGGTTTGATGGGAAGAGATGACCCTGAGGCTATATTACTTTGGACAGAGGACTTAGAAAAGGACTTTTGAGGTATTCGGGTGCACTGATAAGGAGAAAGTGACCCTGACTGTATATCAACTCTAGGGAAATGCAAGTGATTGGCAAGAAGACCCCCGAAATAAGATATTTCGTAGGGCCTATTTCTAAGTCGGGTGTCATGGAGGCCTTCAATGGGAGGTACTTTCAGAAAGTGCGTGAGGACGGAAAATGACAGAGTTTCTTTGGCTTTGTTAAAATTGAATGTCAGTTGATCAGTACGAGGTCGGGTTGGTAAGGTTGTCTAAGTGCGCGCCAAAGGTAGTCAAGAACCATGTGAATGGGACAAAGAGGTTTCATGATGGATTGGAACCAGAATTTCACAATCAGTTAGTATTTTCGGGTCTTAAGGAATTACAACGAGTTGTATGAGGGAGTTCGATGGTTGACACGGATATGAGTGAAAGAACGGCCGCTCCTGGATCGCGGTACGTGTTGGCTAGGGACAATAGGAACCTTGGAAAGAGCCTATGACAGAGAATCGGAAGTTTGTCCCCCTAGTAAGAAAGAGCTTTGGAAAGCCGAATTATTATTTCAAGGCCACATGTCGGTCTTATGGAAAGAGGCACGGGAATGACCCCTGCCCAGGTGGACCTGAAGCATATGGTGGATGTGGACAGGAAGGTCACCGGATGAGAAATTGTTTAACCGACAAGTTAGATCGCTAATGCAATCGCAGCAACCGCAGGTAGGACATTAAGTGAGAGCTGCTCTGCAAATTAATCGTAGTCGGCTATGGACATAGTGAAAAGTGTACGTTGTGGTGGGGAAGGAATCAGGGGATGTGCCGTGAAAGTCTAGAGGCATTGCATGTGGATATTAGGTACGATAGGCGATGATTTCGAAGTTGTAACTCTAATGGTCATGTATGACGTGTAATTGCTTATGGTGGATAGACGCAATCGATTTATGGATTCCTGATTTACTAGAGATATTCTTGGATGAGTTTGGAAGGATGAGATATGCTTGGAAATTTCGGATATTATAAAGAACCGGGGTGATTTGTTTTGGGAGACTGTTGGATTGAAAGTTGGATGGATTGAACTTTGTTTTTGAGGTATATAAAGATAATTATTTTATGACTGATCGGTTGGTTGAGGAATCAAGGCTAGAGGACATAGCTGAGGTGTGTAATTTCCCCTGATATCTTTCCTTGGGAATTGTCGGGATTGTTACCTGGTCGAGAAGTGAAAATTGTAATCGAGTTAGCCTTTGGGATGGAACCAATCTAGAGAGCACCCTTGTTGGATGTCGTTGTCCGAGTTGAAAGAGTTGAAGGTTCAAATGTAAGGGTCGTTGGATGAGAATTTTATTCGTGTGAGGGGGGTCTCCATGGGGATCGCCGGTTTTTACTCGTGAGGAAAAGGGACGGATTGTTAAGGTTATATATTGACTACGTATAAAATGAGTCAAGTGATCGCTAAGGATAAACGCCCATTGCCTAGAGTGAAGGATCCGTTCGACAAGTTACCAAGGGCATCAATAATTTGTAAGATCGACTTGAGGGCTGATTATTATCAATTGAGGATCAAGAAGGAGGATGTGACGAGGTCGGCATTTAGGACGAGTTATTGACGCTATGAAATTACGGTGATGCCGTTTGGACTGACGAACACCCCTGCAGCCTTTATGGATTTAACGAATCAGGTATTCAAGGAATTTTCAGGTCAATTTATAATCGTATCCATAGATGACATTCTGGTATATTCGAAGAATTCCACCGAGCACGAGGTACATTTGGAAAAAGGTTCTACGGACCCTAAGGGAGCATGCATCTATGTTAAGTTTTATAAGTGCAAATTCTCGCTTCATTAAGTGGCATTCTTAGGACATATGATACCCGGGGAAGGAATTGCAAAGGATTCAAAGAAAGATTAAAGTCGTCAGAATTGGCTAAGACCGACAACGGTAATTGAGGTTCGGAGGTTCTTGATCCGACAGGTCATTACTGACGCCGAGAAAAGGATTTTTAATGTTAGTAGTACCGTGGACGCCGCTTGCAAAAGAAGGAAGGAAATTTGAATGGACGGATATGTGCAAAAGAAGTTTTCGTGAACTAAAATAGAGATTGATGACCGCGATAGTATTGATGATTCCATCAGGTCCATGAGGATATGAAATTTACATTGACGCATCGTTAAGAGGATTGGGAAGTGTGCTGGTGCAATACGAGGGAGTAGGGGCATACGCATTGTGTAATTGAGGCCACATGAGCGGAATGATCTGACGTATGACTTGGAATTAGTTGCGATTATTTTCGCCTTTTAAGATTTGGAGACATTACCTGTGTGGAGAGAAATTTCAGATTTATGTGGATCATCAGGATTTAAGATACTTGTTCTCCCCAAAAGAAATTAAATATGAGACGGCGTCGATGGATGAAACTCTTTAGGGCTCTGACTGCGATATTATGTAAAACCCCGGAATGACTAATATGGTAACGGATACACTGAGCTGGAAATCGAGCAGTGCGCATATAATGGTCAAAGAATGGACCCTGTTAGAGAGAATTCAGGATTCGGAATTTAAGTGTGAAGTAAGTCATGATTAGAGTCTACTTACCGCATTGGGGATTAAACTGGAAATCCAGACTAAGATTAAAGCTCTACAATCGACGGACCTGGAGATTTAGAAGATTTAGTATGGATACCACGGAAAGGAAATTGAACTTTTAGGTATTCGAGGATGAGATTCTCAAGTTCCGTGATCGGTCATGTGTACCAAGTGATGCAAAATTAAAAGAATAGATTTTGTCGGAAGTACACCGTGGCAATTACAGTATTCATCGGGGAAGTACGAAAATGTACCAGAACTTGCGACAACATCATTGGTGGAACGATATGAAAGTGGATGTGGCTAAACATGTGGTTAAGTGTCTCACATGCCAACAAATGAAGACGCAATATTACAGGCTGGGTGGAATGTTGCAACAATTAGAAATTCTCGAGTGGAAATGGGACTACCGAGGAGCCAGAGGGGCCATGATTCGGTTTGGGTGATAGTGGATCGGTTGGCAAAGTCAGCACCTTTTCTACCAGTACGAAAAGATTTTTGCCTTGGAAAGGTATGCCAATCTGTATGTACGACACATAGTCTGTCCCCATAGAGTAACAGTGACGATCACCTCGGACCGTGATCCTAAGTTTACTGCCGCTTTGGAAAAGTCTTCATACGGCATCAGGAATGAGGTTACAGTTTAGCACGGCTTATCATTCGCAGACAAATGGCCAGTCTGAGAGGACGATTCAAGCTTTGTAAAAGATGCTGCGAGCATGTGTCTCGGATTTTTGGGAAAGTTGGAAAGAATAATTGCCATTGGTTGAGTTACCTATAGCAATGGCTATCAACAGAGTTTTAGAATCGCACCGTATGGGACATTGTATGGCAGGGTTTGCAGAATACCAGTTTGTTGGGATGAAGTGGGTGAGAGGAGTATCATGGGTCCCAAGTTGGTTTAGCAGTCAATTGAAACAGTTAATGTGATTTGGGAACACCATAGAACCAAAGGTACGATGTGGGAAAATGAAGAGATGATGCGACACCAGTACCCCCCATTTGTTTGGATAATTGGGTTGGATTGTAAATTTCGAGGACGAAATTTTTGTAAGGGGGGAAGAATTGTGACATTCCGGATTTTGGCCCATTTTTGGGGTTTATAAAACGTGTAATTAAATCGGTGTGCTTATAATGGAATTTCGCCTTTGAATTGATCACTCTCGGGTTTTTGTTTTTAAAAATAGAAATTCTGCTAGAATCGCACTCGATCGAATTTGGCCGTTATTTAGACCCCGAACTTGGCAGTCGATTTTCGGAAGATTCAGGACGAAATAAATTGGACGGTGTCGATTTTATTGCAGCCGGTGTCGAGGTTATCAAGAAAAGTGAAAAAGTGAACTTTTGGACCGGTACAAATTTGACCGGTAGACCTCCTCGTGGTGTGATATGGGTCATTTTATTTTGACAGGTGCCCTAGAATATTGTTGGAATTTATCGGGGATTATTAGGCTTTTTCTGGAATTTAATTGGGACCGATAGATCGATTTTTAGTTCGGACCGTGTCCGTTGGATCGCGATTTAGTTTAAAATTTAAACACTCTCTCTCTCCTCTCTCTCTCTCTCTCTCGAATCCCCCTCCCGTCGTCTCTCTCTCTCTTCCTCTCTCTCTCTCTCTCTCTCTCTTTCTCTCTCTCTCTCTCTTTCCCCCCTTTTTCGAGACACATGACCCTGCGCCCCCCAATCACCCCCCATCCCTCCTCTGCATGCTTCTGCATTGACCTATCCCTTCTCTTCTCTCTCCTCCTCTCTCTCTCTCCTCTCTTCTCTTCCCTTTCTTCTCTTCTTCCTCGGTCCGGACTTCTCCCGAGGCGATTTGGGCCAGGCCGACTTTTCCCGGGCCAAATTTTGGTAAGTGACTTCTAGACCCGACTTAGTATTTTGGGTATTTAATTGGCCAGTTTCGGGCTAGAGCGGCTAGAGTATATTTAGTTTAATTATTTCATGTTTTAATTAGATTATGTGGTATTCTAAATTTAATTAAATTAGACCCGATTGAGTGGACTGTTTGAGTGAATAATTGTACGCGGGTCGAACTTGAATGTCGGGTCTGTGGATTGGAGTGGCGAATGTGAATTGGACTGAATTTGTGAATTTGAGTTGTTTGATGCAATTTGGCGCGAATGTGATTGAATTGAGTGGCGTGTGCTTGCCTCGCTGAAATTAAGCCCGATCGATCGGAGGGCTACGGACTTGGGACGTGTTGACGGGCGGTCCGTGAAGGCTTGACCGGCTGGTATGCCAAATGGATGCGGGCTTGAGACGCGCGGACGGTGGCCCGTTAAAGGTGTGATTGACCGGGACGATTTACGCCGGTCGTTGAATTGTATGATTACCGTGGCTTGGGACGCAGCGGACGGCGCCAATCGGAATTAATTGATTGAATAATATGGCTTGGGACGCCGATGGACGGCCCATTGAAATTGATTGAAAAGTGAGGCTTGTGAGCCCGTGAGATTGAATTTGAGGCGCAAAGGGCGCGAGTTGTGAGAAAGATGTTCGGACACGCATGTGATTCGAGTGTGATTGAAATGGCTGGTTGAGTGTGACCGATTGGCTGGTTGAGCGTGTGACCCATTGGTTGGTTGAACATGTGACCGGATTGACCGATTGAGCGTGTGGATGTTGATCGAATTGACCGATGTGTGCGTGTGGATGACCGGTTGGATGGGTTGGGTGCTTGTTTGGATTGACCCGGCTTTTGAGTGGAAGTGTGCGTGCTGGTGATTGTGATGTGGCGGTGAATTGTACTTGCATTATCATGTCCGACTAATATGCGGGATTGGCACGTGGGTTCGAGGCGAGGTGTTTCTATGTGAAATTGATTATATGACTGGTAGTTCGTGATGTTAAATTGGTCCAGGGTACGCATTAGCCTAGGTTAGGTTTAGGTTGTTGCTTATTGAGACTCTGTCTCACGGTTATTATATAACCACTTTCAGATCCGCGACCGTGATGGATTCGGAGAGACCGCCGGTGTACCTTTTTGTAGAGGAGATAGGCTTGTCAACCACCGCCTCTTTCTGAAAAATTATGGTTTGATTTTGGAAGCCGGATTGCCTTTTTGTAATATTGAAGGATTTATAATATTTGGTGTTTATTATATTTTGATGTCTATTCCTTAGTCATGTTTTTCTTGTCTGGGTTATTTCTACTTGCTTCCGCATGTATTTAATCTCTGATATTTTGGGTTTGGGTCGACGACGTATCTGGGACGTCGCATTTAATATTCGACCGTCGAAGGGATGTTGCGGGCCCGTAGGGTGCGGGGCGTGACATTATTGCTAAAACTAATATTACCCTCTTGGGATACTTTCAACATCTGAAAACTCTAGATGTGTCACATTGTGTTGGTTTATCAAATATGTTCACACCGACAATAGTTGGAAATTTGGTGGAACTCACAAAATTGAGGATAAGTAATTGTAAAATGTTGACAGAAGTCATTAGTGATGAGGGAGGTAGGGAGGGGCATGTAGTGGCTTTCAATCAATTGAAGTATATGGAGCTTAAGGGGTTGACAAGGTTGAGATGTTTCAGCTCAGGTGGATACACTATGATGTTCCCTCTCTTGGAAGATGTCATTGTGACTAGATGTCCGAGCATGAAGTTTTTCTCTGAGGGACCAGTTAAGGCGCCAAAACTGGAGAGAGTGCAAGTATCAACAACAGCATGGTCATGGAAGGGAAACCTCAACATCACCATCCAAAATATGTTCAAGAAATGGTATGCATTAGTTACCAAATTTTGTGCAATTAGATGGTTGGTTCACCAATAAAGTAATTTTTTTGCCAACTAAGAGTTTACATTTAATGGTGCATTTTTGACAGGTTACAGTCGCTGGAGTAGAGTTTATGCGGCTATCTCGAGTTTTCGGAGATGATGGGAAAATGGAACAGCAAACTTAATTCCATCAAATCATGTTGGCAATTAGAATCACTGGTGGTGGATAAATGTCCATCATTGATTAATGCTATTCCATCCAAATTGATGGTTGTTTTAGAAAATATGAGAAAATTGCAAGTGTGCGATTGTGAGTCGCTTGAAGAAATATTCGATTTTGAAGGGCTAGAGGCTGTGGAAAGCACTCGAGTGCTGGCTCAACTACAGATTTTGGGCTTGGTCAATCTACCAAAGTTGAGGCGACTATGGAATAAAGATCTTCAAGGAATGCTTTGTTTCAAATATTTGGGGAGTCTAGCCCTTTACAATTGCAGGGACTTGAGACATGCTTTCACTCCGTCAATGGCTCAGTGCCTTTCTAGTCTTGTATGTATGGAAATAAAGGAGTGTAGTCAAATGGAAGGAGTAATCGCAGAGGAAGAAGAGCAGGGAAGTGTGATGGAGAAGATTACATTCTCGAAACTTAAATGGATAGAACTAGAATGCTTGCCCAATTTAACTAGTTTCCTCTCAGGTAAGAGTCATACGCTCGATTGTCCTCGCTTAGAATATCTAACCATTGACCATTGCCCCAAGATGAGAAGCTTGACTTGGGAATCTTGGATGGAGATTGACCACGACACCCCTTCACTTTTCACTCCTCAGGTCAGTCTTCTTTTTCTTAATCCAATGCTTTTGTTTTTTAGATCAAATATTTGGTCAAATCGAAGTACCAATGCAATGCCAGTAATTGGAATTTATAAGTAGAATGTTGCTTTGCACGTCTCACATGAAGCAATTTCAGTTTCTATGCAGGGCAACATCGACTTATTTTTTTTCTTTTGTTTTTGCCTCCATATGTCCAAAGGAAACTCCAAAATCCTTGACACACGGCATCAGACAAGGACAAGAAATTGGTTACCTATTATGGGCTATAAGATATTGGAGTTAAAGTGTCAATACCAACTAAAATTTCATAATTGCAAATCCAATTCACAAATTAGTTACCAATTACAGTTCATTGTACCATAATCATCTTCCCAATCGATGAAATTACAAATCAAGAATTAGTTTTCTCGCTGAAGGTAATCTGAAAACAAATTGCATCATCAACTTGAAGCAAATAAATCCCAGACTTCTTACCATATACAATGTAGCATTATCGGAAAAAACGGTAGACAATTGGAGATATATATATAATATCTATGGAGAAGAAATTGGAGGAATTAGAGAGAGGGGCCTTTTTTAATTGGAGTGCTCTAAGCTTTAATGATCCAATCAACTTTTTATTTCTTAATATTCACCAACGCACTGCAGTATTATAGCCCATTCATATGTAATCGGCGAATTAGAGAATCCGAAATGTCATCATATGGCAACTTTCCAAAAATTAGAGGGAGAAGGCGTTGTCAGTATTGAATGTCTAGTAAGCCAATTAAAAGTCAATGTTCCATGTACTATGGATCATAAATTGAAACAAAATACATTTTTAATTTCAATAATTATTTTACTGATTCGATATAACTTAGGGGAGGTTGCCGTCAGAGTAGAATAATAAGGACTATACATGTACACACCATCGTCTAATTTTTAGAAGAATAAAAATTAATTTTAAAATTAATTTTGATCTAATTCATTGAACACAAGCTAATATCCTTACCAAATTTTTGTTGTAATTTACATCATTTCTTCAAAAGGCAATTATCACATACCAACTGATCAGGTCGTTCATTTTTTCCTCTTTCTTGGCCTTTTTTTTTCTAACAGATTCGTTTGCCCAATTACCCTTTTTTTTACTGGTATTTGCGAGTAGAAAGTTTTATCATTACAAGTACCCGCACATTTGTTTACTCTTTAATCATAAGAGTCATCAGTCAACTATCTATCAACCCATCCCTGTTTGTGTCACTAACAAGCTCTAGAATTCTCATGATTTGTGAGAGTTAGGGTAGTTTGGAAATTCCTTCTTTGAGGTCTTAACTCAATGTAGTCACATTTATTGTGTCATTTTTTTTTTCAATATGGCAGGTACAATTTCCTTGCCTTAAGTCTATGGTTCTCTCCCACATGGACAACTTAAGCAAAATATGGACCTTTGGTCCTCAAGAAACTCTCGCTTTTAAACATTTGCAAAAAGTGGAGGCTCAGAACTGTAACAACATTGAATATTTGTTTCCGCATTGGGTGGCTACAAGTCTAACCCAACTTGAAGAACTTCGAGTGGAGTCTTGTGGGCTCAAGGAAATAGTCGCAAGTGGAGATGATGCTTCAAACTCTACTACTGCCCAATTTCTTTTTCCAGAACTGACTTCTCTGGTGTTACATGATATGCCACAACTCAAGAGCTTTTGCCCTAACGTCCCCACTTTGAACTGGCCAATCTTGAAGGAATTGCGAGTGACCCACTGTGACAAAATGAACATGTTGTCCTTTGCAGCATCCATAAACAAGTGGGCTCAAAGAAATGATCAACACGACCTGTTAGACCATGAAGCACACTTCTCGTTTGAGAGGGTATGATTGCAATTGCTCTTCCTCTCTTTCTTCCTTATTCTTTAATTCACCCACTATATCTCATGTGCACTGCATGGTTATGTCACATTATGATACTATAAAAAAATGAACCCCTAACCTATAAGTCCGTTGACAACATAAGATATTTCTAACATCTTTAAGCACACTTTTCATTTGTCGACACCCAATATATTTTTAGTAACACTATCAACACATCTCATCACTTGAAATTTCATGGAACTATAGATTTTTGTTGACAGGGTAAGATATTCCTAATAAAAGATGACTTTGGTCAAGGTGGTTCTTGAATTAACCATACTGACCTCTACTTAAAAAAATCACTTAAAATTTTCGATACCGATAAAAAAATGTGAATTTCTTATGGACTAAATTGAGAATCGGGCTCTGACATTTTAGCAATTCCTTTTCAAATCGCAGTAGGATGACCATCTTTCTTTTGATGTAAAATGGATTTTCATTTGTTTGTTTGATCATTCTTATGCCATTACAGTTCTTTCCCTTTCTATCTTTTCATTATAACATGAGCGCTCAACCCTGGTTGGCGGATGGCCATATGGAAGCTTGACACTTGTATACAGGGTTGAGGAATTGTAAGAATAGGCCACCTTACATTGGAGTTAACCTGACTTAAGTTTACCTGTCAGAGCACATTATTTATTACCGAACTTTGTTGAATTTACTTCTCTCATTGTATTGGCAATTTTGCAGGACATTCCCACCTTAGAGAGACTTTTATTAGTCGATAAAGATATTCAGATGATACAGAATGGAAAATTTTCTGATGACATCTTTGGCAAGCCAAAAGCACTAACATTGGCATGCTTTCATGATGAAAGGGCGGTCTTTCCTCCCATATTCCTCCTACAGAGATTTCGGAACCTACAAAGTCTTGAGGTCTTCTGTAGTTCTTTTGAAGATATATTCCCTGATGAAGGGCTTGTTGACAAGGGAAAACATCCGGTGCTTGAAAATTTAAGAGAACTTAAGCTAAGCAAGCTACACAACCTAAAGCGTGTCTGGAGAGAAGACAACTTAGTGGCCAAAATTCTTCAGAGTATTGACAAGTTTGAGGTTTGGGATTGTCCCAGTTTGACAACATTATTTCCAGCCGCGACATCCTTCGAGAATTTGACAGAGTTAGTGGTGAAGGATTCGTCTGGATTGGTACATCTAGCAACGGTTTCAGCGGTCACAAATTTGGTGCATCTCACTAGCATGACTATAATAGGATGTGAAAGAATGACAGAAGTAGTGGCAAACGATGGAGACGAAGAAGGAAAAGTGATTTCTCTAAGGAGGCTAACATGGTTGACACTCCAACAGTTGCCGAACCTACTATGCTTCTCCTCTGCCACAAGTTGCAGCTTTAGGTTTCCATCCTTGTTTTTTATTGAAGTGGAAGAGTGCCCGAAAATGAAGATATTTTCTAAGGGTACGCTAAGCACACCAAAACTATGCTATGCTAGACTGTTCAAATACAAGTGGACAAGAAATTGGGAGGATGATCTCAACACAATTATACAAAAGTTATCAGCATAAAGAAATGTACATAAAATTGGTAAGACCTCATTAATGTCGTTCTCATCCATTATTTCTTCTGCTTGCCTCTGCTTCTCAAATTGTCCGACGCCTTGAAGCACCGTAAGTCCTAAAGTTTTCATCTGTTTTGACTGTCTAGTCACACTAATAGGAGGGACTGGCAGGGGATGCAAGCGGCACAGAGATTTGGAAGTTTACTGAGGCACGATCAAAAGCTTGAGATGAAAAATTCAATTCAGGTGAGAGATTCTATTTCCATATTCCCTCTTTCTCTTTAATAAAATCACGGTTTCACAAAATTAGTGAAGGACGTCCGTTTTTGTGTTAAGAAATGAAAGATGGGAACAAATTTCTTGCGTGGATGCTAAAAAAATCAGGGTTAGAATTGTGTCTTCACCCAAAAAAGCCACGGATTAGACACGTGGGCCCCTGAAGATAGGCACCCCCATAAATTATTACCGACTTGAATAAAATGATTTTTGCAATATGATTATAAATAGGTAAATAACATAATTTTCTCATAGTTTGCCAACTCGGCATCACGGCCTAAATCGGCACCATCCTCTTTTTTTTTAAGTTACCTAAGCAATTGCATTTCCTTCTTTTCTCTTCAAATCTCTTCTCATTCAAGCGAATTGAAAATGTCGATCCATTCTTTTCTTTTCTTTTCTTTTTCACAAGGAAATCGCATAAAAAAATGTTAAACCTTTCGCTTAATGTAAAATCAAGTTCTAAATTTTGAAAAAGTGATTAAATCATAAACGTTTTGAGTCAGATGCAGTCAAGTCCTTCTCGGTGAGCACTCAACCGAATTTGTTAACGTGGCGTGTCGGAATCGAAATCAATTTTCTAATAGGTATTGCTCTCTTGTGATCAATACAGCAGTGGGTACGGATTAAAGTCTAGTAATCACATAACTGAAATAATTAAGGATGAACTTTATAGCCAGCATAGACATTGAAGGAGGATGTTCCATCAGAGGACTAGTCTTTCCCCTTTTCAACTTATGTAACAATGAATGAAATCGAACAAAAATAATCATGAATATTACCCAAACTAGCAACTAGTGAAATTTCACATTTTCAACTAAAATTTAATCGCCGTAGAGATGCAGGACTCACGGCTAAAGAGTTAGACCTGCTCAGACCCCATCAATTTTTTGAGGAATAGTTTCATTAGCTATTTTAATGATCGGCAAGTCTTTGCAAGAGTTTTTACGCCTAATTCCTACACCGACCCGCTCATTGGTCAAGTCTTCTAACTAGTGGGCTGAATATCTAATGGCGATGCCCATACTTATTACACATCACTTTGTCAATCAATTCCATCGATTTGAGTCTTAGTACACCTCTAACATTATTCTTGATACAATTTCGATCAACTGACAGATTGTTTATCTTTTCATCCATTCAATTCCCTGTGTGTTCTTCTTAATGAGCTTCCTCCAGCATTCATTTGTTTTTTAACTTTTCATTCCAGAAATGAATTTCTTCTCCAATTAAATGCCATATGACTAGTTTAGGTTCAGACGTTACAACTTATTACACAAATTGTGCTCAGGGGATGACTTCTAGTAGCCGGAGAGAAGATGAACATCGCCAGCAAAGTTTTGCACTGGAGACACCTCATTTCTCCAGGATCATACTCTCTCTAAAGGAAGGAGATATCTGTGTGTCCGAGCTCGTTGGAATTGATAATATTGAACTCAAAGTCTTCATTTTCAGAAGGAATGTCAAGACTTGGGCGTAAACTCTGGTATGCCCATAGGAAACTCTCTGCTTCACTGTGTTTTGTTTAGTTAATCAGATCAAAGAAAGCAAACCTTTCTGCTGCAAGTAATTGAATGGGGATGTATTTCCTGATGTTTTTTTAAGAGTAGCGAACATTACACCTGGACATTGAATCTTCCAAAATTCCAAGTATGTGTGTGCTTAATTTTCAACCTGTTAGCATATTGCGTCCTTTTTCGACAAAGTATAAATCGATAAAGTAAAAGGTCAAAGGCAATCCTCATCTTCTGTTGCCCACATGGAGAGTTGTTCTATAACAGAGACTTTAAGTATAGTCCTTCAAGTAATATCTGTCACCATTGAGGCCGTCAAAGAAAAGGAAAGAAAGAATGTCATGCACCAACTCTGTTTTCATGAAATATGCAGTGGTCTCTAGATTCTAAGGAAGGTTGTATTGAGGATAAATCTTGCAAGCCATCAATAACACAAAAGGAAGTTTCGACAAGAGGGCTAGTCTTTCACCTTTTCACCTTACAAAATGGATGAATGACATCAATAGAACAATAATGAGTCTTATAATAATTATAAAACTGAATCGCCATAAAATTTCCAGAACTCATGGTAAGCAGGTATCCCAATGTTCTTGACCTTGGGGCTGTTAAGATAAAGTAATAACACCATCTGTCAGTAAACTTGCTTGTATCCCCCCAAATAGAACATCAGCAGTCGAACTATCCAGCGGCTCCTATGAGTCAGACACAGCTGGATCAGAAGAAACAGTACTGCTCGGCTCCCCGTTTTTGCTGATGAGATTGCTGAAGAAGCGGCCATTGACTTCTGCTCCATAGATGTGCCACACCTTGGAGCGTTTCGTCTGCAAGTGTCTCTTGTTCTCCTTTGTTATGGGAGTTACTAGAGGGACTCTGTCGGCGATAATCAAGCCATAACTTTAAAGCCCCGCGTACTTCATCAGCTTCGTGGTTCAGACTCACCATCAAAGGAGGAAGTCGCCAGCGCTCCAAGTACTTTCCTCTGTCACGCTCGCGCAAACAACCCCAATGCTCTCTCTCCTCATCTTCTACCACCATTACAATCTGGAATTCAGTTCCAACCATGACATGGACTGTTACGGATGAACAATTGAAACGCGCTCGACCAATGTAATGCAGAAAGCACACCAACCTTTCCTTGGCGGATGTCCTCGACTCGACCGCTTCAGGAATCAAAACAAAAGCCTGCTGTGGGTCGTTTCGGGACGCAAGATACCACCGTTCTTTGGAAAGGAGTGGCAGAGAAAAGCTCCTCCTCGGCGAGCGCGAGCTAAATCAGGAGATTAGGGGCTTCGAGCAAGTCCAAGTTCAAGATCGGTAGACCGATCGGAGTTTCGATTTGGGGGCCTTTTCCTTCCCCGTTGACAAATGCCCTTAAATTCGAAGCGGTCGGCCACTGCATTGTTAATTTGCGTGGGGAAATTCGAAGAGATGAGGCTTCCTTTACTATTTTGAGGGGCGCCGTTTCAACTGAAAACGTATAAATAGATTCTCCACTTTTTCTTAGAACAAGCAATTTTATTAATTAATATCATGAAAAATCTCAAACCGATATAATTATGATAAATTTATCTTAAACTAATTTTTTGACCATAAAAACTCCGAATTGGTACACCTATGACAAATTTACCTTAAACTAATTTTTGATCACAAAAATCTCAAACTGATACATTTATGACAAATTTACCCTCCGTTAAATTGGATTAATATCACGAAAAATCACAAACCGGTACACCTGTAAATCACAAACCGGTACACTCGCCAACCGCCACATGTCATTCAATTCAGCAATTTAACGATAAAATTTAACGGAAACTAATGAAATATGGATAAAATGGAACTTTAATTAGTTGTTCACTCTATCTTCACCATGTGTATAGTACGTTGCCTTGAAAAACAGGCAAAGTATTTTGTACTTTAGATTCTTGTGTTGACAACGGTGCTAATCCATCAAATGGGTTGCGGTACTCGGGGTCGCATTACTTGCAGCAGTTTGGATAACACTCCGAGTAGCGACAAACCCGCTACAAAAAACATATTTTTTCCGACGAAATTTCCAAACGAAAAATTTGAAAAAATTCGTTGGTAATAGGTCGTTGAAAATTTTTCCAACGAAACATTTCAATTTTCGTTGGAAATTTCTTGACAAATTTTATTTCGTTGGAAAATTAGTTGGAAAACTCGTGGCTAAATTCGTTGGAAAAATTACAAAAATTTTTTTTTTGGTCGAAAAAATCGTGGAAATTTTTTTTCCAACGAAAAATTTTTCGTTGGAAAAATTACAAATGTTTTTTTTTTTGTCGGAAAATTGTGGAAATTTTTTTTCCAACGAATTTTTTTTCCAAAAATCGCCTCGCCACGGCAGGGTTAAGCTGCCGCCGCCGGCGAAGGTCGAGCTCGCCTGCATTTGGGCGAGCCTCGAGCTCACCGCGACGATGATGAGGTGGTTGAGGTGGCGGGCGAGGTGGCGCCCATGGTGGCGCCGGGGGGCCTGACCGTCGGGGGCTTGGCCTTGATGGTCGCGAGGGAGGGGAGCCGATGTCGCCTTGATCCGGCCGCTGCAGGAGTTGAGGGCCCCGATCTTGGTGTCCATGACGCCGGAGCCGGAGCCGGAGCCGAGGAGGAGGGGGCGGCGGGGAAGGAGGCGGAGCGGGAGGCAGAGGGAGAAGGTGAAGGCCAGCGATTGCAAAGGAGAGAGAGAGAGAGAGAGAGAGAGAGAGAGAGAGAGAGAGAGTTCGAATGTGGAAATGTTGCGGAATTGAGCGCGAAAATATGAATAAGGAAGAAGTAGGGTTTTCGTTTTAAAATTAAAGTGAAATTTCCCCACGAATTTTCAGAAAATTGTATCACCACACTAAAATAATTGCCGGAAATTGAAATTGTTAGAAAATTCGTTGGAAATTTCCAACGAATTTTCTCGACTAAAAGTTTACTGTGACGAAAAATTCCCAGAAATTAAAATTAGTTGGAAAATTTGTTGAAATTTCCAACAATTTTCCAAATCTATATAAAAAATACCGAATAGTACCAGGTTTTTTTGAATTCATTGGGAAATTGTTGAAATTTCCAATCTAATTTCCCAATGACAAGTTTACACACAAAAAAAATTCCCGAAATTAAAATTAGTTGGAAAATTCATTGGAATTTCCAACGAATTTTCCAACAAATATAAAAAATGCCGAATAGTATCGGGTTTTTTGAATTAGTTGGTAAATTCGTTGGAAATTTTCAACGAATTTTCCAACGAAAAGTTTACACATTGAAAAAATTCCCCGGAAATTAAAATTCATTGAAAATTTCAAATCGAATTTTCCAACGAATATAAAAAATGCCGATAGTACCGGGTTTTTTGAAATACGTTGGAAAATTCGTTGAAATTTCCAACTAATTTTTTTTTCGTTAGAAATTTCCAATGAATTTACCAACGAAAAGTTTACACACTTAAAAAATTCCCGAAATTAAAATTGTTGGAAATTTCGTTGAAATTTCCAAATGAATATAAAAATGCTGAATAGTACCGGTTTTTTGAAATACGTTGGAAATTTCGTTGGAAATTTCCAACGAAAAATTTTTTCGTCAGAAATTTTTGTGGCAAAAATCCGGTTTTTTGTAGTGAACACACCTAAAATGTTGATAGAAACTGAAAAATTATAGCTATTATGTGATCCTGCGGGTAAATTACGCATCATTATAGCTTTTTGTCCTCAAATTATTCTCAACACCTGCGGCACCTCTCGCGGTACCAGCCTCACTACCATTCGCTCGATCCCTTTTTGCCTATACCAAGCAAGTATCAATGAGAATGGTAAGCTGCTCATTTACCAGAAGCTTAGGCAATATATAATGAAATTGAAACATACATTAGATGGTCCTGCAATAACCTCAGCTGTTTTATCATCCTTCTCAGGTATATGCCTTTTTTCCCTATACCAAGCAAGTATAAATGGGAACAGTGAGCCACTCATTTACCAGAAACTTAAGCAGTATAAAACCAAATCGAAACATACAGCAGATGATCCTGCAACAATTTCGACTGATTGATCAACTTTCTTAGTTGTACCCCTTTGCAAATGCACTTAAAGTTCAAATTCATTCATGAAATTCCGGCTGAAGTCAGCTTCAATGCTGGACCCTTGTGGACCTTTTTCCTATTTGCATAAACATGCCAAGCACAATTTCTGTGCTTTGCTAAAGGCGCTAGCCGTGCAATAGCTTGAACCGGTTTCTCCAAGACTTACGCAAGGTATTCAGTTACTGACATGAAGGTAACATGAATCAATACGACGTACGTTGATCGCCAATAAATGCCCACCCAAGGCCATCATTGATGCCCAAATCATGGAACGATATTTCCAAAAACCATCCCCAAGATGCCTTGTTCTCACCTACTACAGTCGCCCAACCAAATAAATACATTTGATTGTTACCATCCTTACCTACCGCTGTGTTGTGCTCCTCCGAAAGCTGTTTTTAGAATCCCCTTTCTTAATTCCTCAAAGCCAATCTAGAACCTTTTAAACTTATTTCCATTGCCAAGTTCATACTTGAATATGCCACGCACATACTCACCCGGCAAGGCACCAATATAAGACCTCAATTGTTTTGTAATGATCCTCAGACGTACCTCTGATCATATCGAGGGCAATGCATCTTGCTCGATAGCATTTAATCCTTGGCACAGTCGACCCATACTTCAACTTCAAATCTTCCTGTAACATCTTTGCAGAAAACTTAGGATTCAATCTAAACATCGGTGGGTAATCTTTGGCAATCCATTTTGTTGTGCCTTGTTTGTTTTTCCAACACCCTAAAACACTTGTGTTCTGGCTCAACATGCTCAACAATAGATATCCTCTCCTTCTGGAGCTAGCTACCAGAAACTCTCCATGGGCGTCCCTTTAGACACTTAGCCTCCATAGTCTCCGCACTCCTGGGCCATATGAGGCTCATTAAAAATTGCATATTTTTGGACAGCCTGTTCAAAACCGAGATGGAGATTCAAGTCTCATTCCTATTTCAAAATCGAGGTTCTCTCAATCAGAAACGAAACGAAATCAAGCTTCACCGTTCGCATTCTTTACCTAAGCTCCTTTCCATTTTGCCTAGCCTCCTTGTACACCTTGTTATCTGACAAAGTATTCCTCGTGAAATAAGCTTACCCTCAAACTCGCATTCACTTTGATCCACGAGTTTGTAACTGGAATCATTGTCTGAATCGTATGTAATCTTCTCCCTTGACAAGAGTCTCCACCTTATAATTATTTTTTTTCAAAAATTAATAATAAAAACAAAAAATTCTACTGGGCCCCGGAAAATTAACATGAAAAAAAAGGCCGGCACGAAATGATCTGGGCCGTACTGGGCCCCGTCCGAACCGCCCTTCCGCCATCCCTACTTTGTTGCACTCATCTATACACTCGCTTGGAGATAGTTGCTCTGAAAAGACGTGGCATAAAAATGTTCATTTTTTTTCTTTATTTTTTTATTATTTTCATATTATTATTATTATTATTCGATTCTTTCCCACAACTTCACGAAATCATCCAAAAACACAGCAATTTGAGAGCTGTGAAATTAGAAAAAACACAGGAATGATGGAGCATGGCAGAATCAGCCACAAGCGCAACAACTCGATTGGTCGGTCCTGTTCATGGTAATTTGAGAGCTGTGATATACGGTTTCCACATAAATTGTTAAATCAACAAACAACATGTATTGATTCAAGCATAACCGGAGGTAATATGGTTTTGACGAGTCATGTTATAGTTGGGTCAATAAGATGTGGCTCTCGGTTTAGTCATAAAAAAAAAGGAAAATAAAAAAATCGAATTAAAATAAACTTTCATACTTCACGTAAGCCATCAGATCTTGTCTCAATTAGTGACGAAATCCAATGAGATGTAAATATTGAATCATTCCAAAGAATGAGAAGACAATGTGATCTTATCACTTGCCGCGTCAGATAATTTTGTCCGTGTCTTTTCTCCTTTCCCTATCCTATAAGGCTATAACAAATGAAATGAATACTCTAACATTCACCTACCGCACTGCACTATCATTAAGATATAGCGAATACGTGATTGACTCCATTTAAGAATATTGCAATAGGGTTCCCATCCACATCAATCATCAAAAGAAGCAAAACCATACCATTTAACTAGGGATTATCTTTTCTTAAGAAATTCTATTGAATGCAATGCACACTTGCTCTTTATGATAAAATAATCATGCTTACTTAACATCCTATGTTGCAATCTTTAAAAAACAATTATGACCAAGGATAGCGACACAAACAATAATTACAAAAGCCCGAACAGAAACAAGCACATGCGGAAGATACACAATATCCATTACAACATAAAGGATAGCACTTAAATCAAAAAGGCATAAGCAACGAAGATATACAATATTCAACAAAAAGGTTAAATAAAAAGGGTCAACGGTCATCAAACTCCCACTCCATTGGCTCTTCCTCCTCGGGGTCGGAATCCATCTCAAGGTCGGGGGTCTAAAAAGTTGGGTTAAACAACAGTGAGAATAAATCTCAGCAAGTAAGCCCCCTAAACCTAAACTAGGCTAACATGCACCTCCTGACGAGCACCAAACAACACACTATCCAAAATATAAGTGACTTAGGATACTCAGTTGGCCTTGTAGGTTAGGTAATTACAATTCCCAATAACAACACAGAACCCGATCATGGGTCATGCACACATCACTTGGTCACAACGCATGTCATGCGGATGCTCGTGCTCATGCTCGTGCTCATGTCTCATCAATGTATTTTCGCACACTTGCACTATTGCACACTTGCCATTTATCAATTCTCCTCTGACCTCCGTAAAATGCATCAGGTCCGACCCGCCTAAAACGCATCAGGTCTATCATTTCGAGATTAATCTCTAGCCCGAGTAAAATGCATCAGGCTCATGACACAAAACCTGCTTAAAACGCCTCAGGTTGGTCAACTTCCGATAAATCGGGCATCGTCCCGCGTAACACGCCTTAGGACAGGTTCACTAGCTCGCGTAAAACACATCAGGGCTTATTGTGATCACACATTCACAGTCACCAATTATTATCTGAACCCTCTGTAAAACGTATCAGGGCATTTTAGGTGATCACACTGCACATGTCATCCGTGCACACTCGTATATGCACATGACGTGCCAATGCTTGAGATGCACACTCATGGCTATAATGTTCACACTTGGGCATTCACGAATTTCACAATGAACATTCACTTGCACAACACTACTTATTCAATTTACGATGCAACATGCTCAATTTACACCACACATATTCAATTTAATGAATCAATATGTCCAATCAATCAATTAATTCAAATTAGCCATGGTACATCATCGGCACACGAAAATCACGCAATTAAGCCGTTAAACTTGCACAAGTCTAAGGTCCACCAAGCCTATCCTTTCTTGGCCACATAAGTACTCAATCCTGGCATCACGTAACCACTACCAAGCCATAAACAATCAGCCACTTAATGGACAAATCAAACACACATGGCCATTCACAATTAATCCTCAATTTCGCCGAACAAGGCCCGATAAATTCCACTATGGCCAGTCACTAATTAGTCCTCTCTAAGCCTCTAATCCACCTCCAAATCATCACATTAGGCTCCCAAATCCATCACATAAACAGCCACTACATGGCCCGATTGTTGCGCCCATTACATTCCGCATTTAGACCACGATTAATCCACCTAATGATCCAATCGAACCTACCTTAATCGATCACCAACCAGATCACCTTAGACCACTAAATCACTTCCAAATCATCACATTGGAGCACAAAAGTCACCATGGAAACAGCCACCACTCGGTCCATAAATTTCACCCGCCAAATTCACATTTTTGCCCAAATCAAGGCGCCTATGCTCAATTCACATAATAGCCCAAATCAAGACCACAATGATCAGCCACTAAGAACAAGGGAAAACCGAATACACAGATTCGGAGCAATTCTGAGCCAGCGCACAGTTCTGGAATCTATTTTTAAATAAATAGTAATTCAACTCCAAAAATTATAAAATTTGGATATGTTGTACAAAACATCTCAATGAACATTTTTCATGAAGAACTCAAAATCCAGTTCTAACCGTAAATACCTCGTTTTGACACTCAAAGTCGGACAAAATCCGGTTCGCTCGGACAGCCCCTCAAGCCATCAAAATACAACTCATTCAGTACTCAAATCATTTTGGAAAGCTCTGAAATTTTTATATATCATAACCACAAATGTCCTTAATAATTTTTGTGAAGGAAGTATTTTGAAAATAGTCCTGAAAAAATTTATAAAAATTCAAACATACCCGAAGGTCGGGTGAACAGTAAATCGGGCAATTTTGTTTCGGTCCAAAGATGGACTTCCGAATGGCCTCAAATGATTTCCAAAAATTTCCAAATTAAAATATGTTATACTTCAAGATGTTGGGAACAATTTTCATGAAGAACACTTCTTCAAATTCGGCCCACACAAGTCACACAAAAAATAACAAAATCTGGCGACGCAACAGTAACCGTACCGAAAATCAACAAATATGCATCACCAAGCAAACCAAGCTCAACAAACCACTAATCCAATTATCCACAGCCTTTAAACCATCCCTAAATCATCACATTAGACCATTAAAGTCACTATAACTTTAGCCCCAAATTAGCCCACACTAATTAACCCCTAAAACCCATCTAGAAGTGTAAATTAATCTAATTAGGGTTTAGGGGTTGTATTCACCTAAATTCCCAAGCTCTCAAAAGGTGGCTGGATAGGAGGGAAAACAGTTTGGACTGAGCTGGTTCCAAGCCGGGCCGATGGCGGCGATAGTGGCGATGGGGCTTCCAGGAGAGAATGGGGAGAGGGCGCTGCCATGAGAGGGGGAGGGGAAGGAGAGTGGTGATGGTGAGAAATGAGAGAGATATATATATATATATATATATATATATATATATATATATATATATATATATATATCTATAGGGAGAATGGGTGAATGGGGTGGTTGAACTACTACACCCAAAAATGTCCATCTTGCCCTCAACTCAAGGGTTAGGATTAATCAAGTCCAAAATATCTAAGGGCAATATGGTCCTTGATTTTTCAGCATTATTGGGGGTAATAAATCCAATTTAAAACTCCAAATTCGGAATCCAAGCTTAGGGCACAAGGGCAAAACAGTAATTTTCCGGTCCCGGGTCAAATTTCCAATTTTCGGCTCTATTGATCCCAAATATAATTGGCCACATAAAAATGACGTCGTCCTTGCAAAAATAGTCGCGTACGCCCACAAAATTCGACACTAAAGTCCAGACTCAATTCCACAATCGATTTTGCTCAATTTGCGATTTTAGCGTATCTCACTAACGGGCGGCTGTTTAGGGGTTACACGTATCGACCTAGGGTTACTCGAGTCGTGACGGTCTCGATTTCCCAGAGAACACAAGGATTATCACTAGTTCTGGGGGTCGCAATCGTTCAAATTAATTTCGGAATCGTTAAATCCACGGCGCACTCTCGGTCGTATGGAATCACCCGCGATCCGATCGTCGTCTTTGGCCAAATTAAATCCGTCACTCTCCTCAGGATTGCCCATATTGGGACAAAATATTTCCTCGTCATTTCTAGGAATCGAATTCAATTCACGATCGAGTTCTTGGGTCCACGTCTTATTTTTCCTAGTTAGCCATTCCCTATTGGTCGGTATCCCGAGAATGATCGATTCGGGTGAGACTTACTAAAATGAAATGAGAAATAATATCCGCTTTCGTCAAATCTCGGAAATGGGTCGAAATTGAGGATGTTACACTTACTTAACCCTAGGATTGACGTAATTGGTTGGGGAGTTGGGGATTTCCAACTTAAGAACGAGAGGTTGCTGGTTAGAATCCCATATATCACGTGCAAACTACTCTGGATTAGAGCCACCTACACAGACTGAAGGCTTGAGCTTAATTGATTCATGGGGCTTGCAAGATATTCCATAGGCTTCTAGTTAGATGGATATCCACGCTCATGCCCCTAGATTATACAAAAGAAAAAAAAAACGCTTACTCTAGGAGAATCCTAATTTATATAGTAATTATTTTAGTACGCACTTATTCCTCATAAACAAGGTAGTTATCAAGCAACAAATCCTTATCAACTTAATTACAAGATGAACATCCCCCATGACTTTAATTATTAATAACATTTTTTTCATTAGAAATTAGTCATAACCTTTTCAAATAGTCATAATAAATATACACTTAGTAATAATTTGACATTCTAGTCTAACAATTATGGTTGGTAAAAAAAATAAACCACTTCAATTTTTCCTTGTGAACTGAGTTTGTTTTTCCCCTCAAAGGGATGCTTTGAGGCACTATCTATCAACAAATCTGTAAAAATTTGAAAGATAATACATGAAAAAGTTGAGACTTATTTTCATCTAGTGGTCGATATTAATTAGATAGGAGGGTCTAAGTTAGCCTAAGTCCAAAAATGTCCTAAAATTGCTATTCAATATAAATCAATAACATGGCCAGTGAATCAATGTTTGCCAATTAACGGTGGGGAAAAGGATGGAGACTTAATTAATGTTAAATTATGATTAGAATGAAACTTATGATTATCATGAAAATCAAAATTATGACATGCTAAAACATTATGATTATCATGAAAACCAAAATTCGGACAATTTGATGAACAAATTATAACTGCTTTTTCTATCAGAAGAGACAAATTAGCTAGAATACCCGCCTCAATCATTACTTTATCAACACACTAAAATCTTGTTATCAAACCATGTCAAAATAACAAAGAAAAGAAAGTGTACTTGTCGGTAATACAGCACAACCTAACAAGGGAGGCATAATTGTAAACCCAAAACTCAAGTCATGCTATAACCAACCTAAAGTGACACTTCGAGTAGTCATTTCAAATATTATGAAAGAAGTCCTGACTGGTATCCCTCAAAATGGAGACTTTGAACATAATATCATCCCCATCAATTAGCTCGAACACATTACATTTTGTACGCACAAATGAGTTTCTCTCACGAATGCATGCCAACCAGGGACATAGACAGAGCCCCTCTAACACATTTGTAGCTCTTAACAAGCTTCACTAGCTATGATATATCCAAATACCTAAGAGTTGCTTTTTCCTTTTCCTGAATATGTTGCTTGATGAATCCACTCGGAATAGTCTGCACATATACATGGGCGCCCCCCGAGGGTTTCCGGCGCCCGGCTGGACGGTTTAGGTTTTGGGGCCCGCCCAAAACCTGGGGGCATATATATATTTTTCATGTAGGTTTTTTTGGGCCCATTTATATTTTGTAACGAGTAACGAGAGGTCAGAAAACCGAAATCATAGTGAAATCTCTTTGCAGGACGTAGCCCTATTCGAGGGTGAACCTGGGTAAATTCGTGCATCGTCTATTTTTCTCTGTTTTTCCGTGATCGTTCTATTTCGGTTCTCGATACATCCCTTCAATTGGTATCAGAGCCAGAGTTGTTCGAGGAATTAGGGTTTATTCGAGATGTCAGGAGGATCACGAATTGAGATAGAAAAATTCGATGGGACGCGATTTGATCTGTGGAAGATGAAGATGGAGGATCTTCTCTGTGATCGAGATCTCTGGTCGGCAATCGAAACGGAAAGGCCTGTTGCTGCGCAACCTGGTGTCGTGATAGGCAAGGAAGCGGTGAAGGATGGGGATTCAACTTCCAAACCGGCAGATCCGAAGGAGATTGAAGACCGGAATCGGATCGATCGGAAAGCAAAGGGGTTGATTCGGCTTTGTCTCGCGGACTCAATTCTAACGAATGTGATGAGCGAACCTACAGCCAGAGATTTGTGGCAGAAATTAGAGTCGCTGTATCAAAGTAAGTCGTTGGTTAATAAGCTGTTCTTGAGGAAAAAGCTGTATAATCTTCGGATGCATGAGGGCGACTCGTTTTCTGCACATCTGTATAACTTTAACACATTGATTAGTCAACTCGTATCAATCGGTGTTAAGTTCCAAGATGATGATAAGGCAATAACACTACTCTGTTCACTGCCGGATTCATGGGATAATCTGATTGTGGTGATTGGTGGTGGGGATAAGGAATTATCGTATGAAAGTGTGTGTTCTGCCTTGTTATCGGAGGAGACACGAAGAAAGGGATCGGGAAATTCCGGTAAAGAGGCATTGGCGGCTAGGGGAAGGCCGGCAGAGAAGTCTCTAAATCAGAGAGGGTCCAGATCCAAATCTCGTGGGCGATCGAAGAGTAGAGAGAGGAGGGTACAGTGTTGGAGATGTCAAGAGTGGGGCCATGTGAAGCGGGACTGTAAAAACAAACCAGTTCTTAAGAAAGAAGCTGAATCATCCTCGGGTAAAAAGGAGATCGATGCGGGAGATATGTATTTGGCTGCCGCGTGTATGGCACAGTCAGACAAGGATATATGGTTGATCGATACCGGTGCTTCATATCACATGACGCCTCATAGACACTGGTTTTGTGAATATGAGAAATATAATGGTGGGGATGTCATGCTCGGAGATGATACTGCAGTTCAAATTGTCGGGCGTGGCAGGGTGAAGCTGAGGATGAGTAATGGCACGGTGAAGACTATTCCGGACGTGATGCACATACCCTTGATGAGTAGAAATTTGTTATCAGTCGGTACGATGGCTGATTCGGGGTTATTTTTAGCTGTGATAAGGATTCGTGCAAGATGACTCGAGGTTCTATTGTGATTGCACGAGGAGTCCGTTACGGGACATTATACAAGCTGCTCGGGAAACAAAGGATCACAGGTAGCGGGTTCGTTTCAAGAGGTTAAGGAAGATGGACATGATATGTCCATGTTGTGGCATCAGAGGTTAGGGCATATCGGTGAAAAGGGACTATCTACCTTAGCTTCAAGTCAGATGGTAGAAGGAATTCCAAATTGCTCTATGGGTTTCGGGTTCTGTGAACACTGTCTCCATGGAAAGCAGAACCGAGTTAGCTTCCAACACACTGGTACAAGAGCAACTGAGGTTCTCGAGCTGATTCACAGCGATGTCTTTGGACCTACTCCGACTCCATCTATTGGAGGATCCAGGTACTATGTATCGTTCATAGATGATTTTTCGAGATATAGTTGGATTTATTTTATTAAAAGTAAATCAGATGTATTCGAGAAATTTCGAGAATTTAAGGTTTTGGTTGAAAACCAATTGGGCAGGAAAATCAAGGTCCTTCGTGATGTATAACGGAGGTGAATTTTGTTCGGATAAGTTCGAGCAATTTTGTGTGGATAATGGTATTGCAAGACAGAAGACGACTCCATATACGCCTCAACAGAATGGGGTAGCCGAAAGATTAAATCGGTCACTCATAGAAAAGGCAAGATGCATGCTGAGTTGGGCAGGTTTGGGAACAGAATTTTGGGCGTGTCGTAGCCACAGCCAGTTATTTGAAGAACCGGTCACCGACCTCATCAGTGAAGGATCGTACACCATATGAGGCAATGTTTGGGAAGAAGCCGAATTTGTCGCATGTTCGGGTGTTCGGGTGTGATGCATATGTTCATGTACCCAAGGAGAAGCGGGGTAAACTTGACAACAAGTCCGAGAAGAACATATTTGTTTGATACAAGGAAGGGGTCAAGGGCTATAAGCTATGGAATCCGTAATCAAAGACCATTGTATACAAAGCAGGATGTTGTCTTTCGTGAATCACAACCCCAAAGTTGGCGACGTAAAAGGTGATGAGCCCAAGAAAGTGGTAGTGCTTGAAGAAAGTCCTAAAACTAAAATCGTGGAGATGATTCCACAAGGCACGTTAGTAGAGTCCGATTTTGAATCGGAGCAAGGGGACTCGGTTAATGAAGTCGAGGATGCAGATTCGTATGAAGACCCGATACAGATAGCATGCCGGGCTCTCGTAAGATCGACGCGGAAAGAAAGGTACCACTGATACTCACTTAGTGCATTGAGTACGATTCATGCCTTAAGTATTACCGGAGATGATCCTAGTTCGTAAAAGAGGCGAGATCCATGGATGACGCGAATCGCTGGGAGCTCGCAATGATAGATGAGATGCAAAACGCTTGATCAAAACGAGACATGGAGCTTGTGTAAATTGCCTAAGGATAGAAAGGCAATTGGGTGTAAATGGGTATTCAAGCGAAAAGCTGAAACCGGATGGAATCAGAGAAGTACAAGGCTAGGCTTGTAGCCAAGGGGTACTCTCGCATTGAGGGAGTTGATTATGACGAGATTTTCTCTCCCGTGGCGGTTGACCTCGATACGGTTTGTTTTGTCTATAGCAAATGCATATGATCTTGAGGTAGAAATGATGGATGTAAAAACGGCATTCCTTCATGGGGACTTGGAGGAGGAGATATATATGAGGCAGCCAGAAGGCTTTGAAGTAAGAGGAAAAGAGAATTTGGTGTGCAAATTGAAAAAGTCTTTATATGGGCTGAAGCAAATACCGAGGATGTGGTACCAGAAATTTGATACGTACATGCTCCAAATTTAATTTTGTGCGCTCAAATTCTGACCATTGCGCTTATGTGAAAAGAACGGGCGATCGGTTTGTCATTCTCACGCTATATGTCGATGACATGTTGTTGATCGGGAATAATGTGAAGATGGTGAATTCCGTGAAGAGTTTGTTGGCCAAAAAGTTCAAATGAAAGACTTGGGGCCTGCAAATTTTATTTTGGGCATGCAGATTAGGAGGGACCGTGAGAAACGGAAGTCGTGGCTAGGGCAGGAGAATTATATAAAAGAAATATTGAAGAAATTCAATATGATAGACTGCAAGCCTGTTGGTACCCCTATACCTTTAGGGACCAAGCTATCTCATGAACAATGTCCAAAAACGGATGAAGAAGCCAAGAGATGTCCCGAGTTCCATACGCGAGTGCAAAGGGTAGCTTGATGTATGCTATGGTGTGCACGCGTCCGGATATAGCCCAAGCAAAGGGAGTCTTGAGTCGATATATGTCTAACCCAGGTAAAGAACACTGGAATGCGATCAAAAGAGTTTTCAGGTATCTTCGTGGAACTTCGAATTTTTCTTTATGTTTTGAAGGTACAGGAAACGGAAACATGCTTGATATCGTAGGCCATGTAGATGCTGATTGGGGTGGGGATATTGATAGTAGACGGTCCACTAGCGGATATGTTTTCACATTGTTTGGTGCTGCATTAAGTTGGATGAGCAGGAGGCAAAGCGTGGTAGCGCTTTCTTCTACGGAGGCTGAGTATATGGCTCTTACTCATGCTGGAAAAGAGGCCGTATGGTTACGGCGTTTGTGCTTGGAGCTCGGTTTTGAGCAAGGTGCCATAGAGGTGAGATGTGATAATCAAGGGGCTATTTATTTAGCTAAGAATCCTGCATTTCACTCACGCACAAAGCACATTGATATACAATATCATTTCATCCGAGAAAAGGTAGAGAAGAAAGAGGTTCGGCTTGTAAAGGTCGACACGGTGGAAAATAGTTCTGACTTCCTTACTAAAGCCGTCACAGATGCGAAGTTTGAATGGTGCTCTACTTCGATTGGATTGAAGAAGAATGATATTGGAAAGGCCCTCGTCTGCGCGAAGTATCCACCAAGTGGGAGAATGTTGGAGTTGGCGAATACTTCGGGGACCCTTGTTTCTCACACCGGCTACGCCCACGTGAGCTTAGGGAAACCGGGTGTTGTCCAATGACGGCAGCGCCCCCGAAACCTCAACGGGTTTGGGCTGGCCCGTATAGTGCGAAATTAAGAGATTTCATGTAGGTTTAGGTTTTGGGCCCGTTTGGGGCATATATATATTTTGCTCGTTTTTCTGATCATTGTAACGAGTAACGAAACCCGAAATCATAGTGAAATCTCTTTGCAGGGGACGTCAAATTCGCAATCGCCTATTTTTCTGTTTTTTCCGTGACCGCTCTCTATTTCGGTTCTCGAACATCCTTCAATAAACACTACATGGATGGAAAAAAATATTCACTAAGTGGACATCAAACAGCTAATGTGATCATGGCATTGTAGGTGCTAGCAACCATAATTGAACTCTAGGTACACTGAATATGCTGTAGCCCCCGGTCAACCAGGTGGTCCAGCAGTAGCATCCGATCGAGGCCCTCTTAAACAAGAAAAAAAGAAAGAAAACTTCTGATGTAAAGCTTGCGGCAACATATGTTTCGATTCATGATGTCACGAGAGTATACCCTGATAGGATTACATTAAATAGTTAAAGGTGTCATGTCAGGGAAAATGAAAACAAATATTGAAGAATCTCTTCGTTGTGGTGACAAAACAAGAGATGGACTCTTTGCTGCTTTTGTCTGGTTTTGTTCTTATCCATGTTGGATTGGAACAAGGACAACCTAAGGGTTTTATTTTCAAAGGAAAGCCGTTCGTCTTGGCGCATTTGCCGGATGTTACAGTGAGTTTTGGTAATTTAAATAGCAAACTTAGGTAACGGCATCTCATTATTGGAACGAGTATTGTCTATAAGAAGATATAAGGGTCCAAGTTAGCCAAAGTCTAATATGTCAATAGCTAAAACATTATAAAAAATCGTTATTGAATATATAAATCAATAACATTGGCATTTTACATTTTAAAACTATTTGATTTGGATATCATTTAGAAAATTAAACTTCAATTTTTTTCTTGTTCAACTAGCTTAATTATAATATATTTCTATATTTTTAATATGATTTCATTGCTCATTTGAATTCCCAAGTTACGTGCAAACTGTTCTTGGTTAGAGCCACCTACATAGGCTAGAGGCTTGAGTTTAACCGGTTCTTGGGGCTTTTAGGACTTTTCATTTATAGGTAGACAGGTCTCTACACTCGTGCCCCTAGTTTATTAAATAAATAACTACCTTTATGATTTTTTTTTTATGTACTTATTCATTATAAACTAGGAATTTGTGCAAAAGATCCTTATCAACTTAATTACACGACAGTATATAGGTATCCATGCTTTTGTCCCTAGATTATAAAAAAAAAAAAGCAAAATTTATACGATAATTTCATTATATGCACTTATTCCTCATAAACTAGGTAGTTTTGCAATAGATCCTTATCAGCTTAATTACATGGAGAATATCTGATAACTATATTTGTCCTAATATTTTCTTTGTTAGAAAGTAGCCATAACCTTTTTAAATAGTCATAATAAATATAAGGATTTATGAGTAATTTGACATTCTGGTTTAACAATTATGGCTGAGTTAGAGAAAAGGAATAAGGAAGCTTTGCAGACACCCGGTGTTCCAGTGGAGCAAGCCGGCAATGAAGGCGCCAAATATGGTATTGTAAACAGTGGAGGAGGAGAAACTTGGGCGTGAGATTCAAGTGCTGGTACGTTCGACAGTTCCTTGCCTTTTGTTTTGCGTAAGTAATACGAGTAGTTAAAGGAAATCAAAGTTGGAATGCACTAACTGGAGGAGCTTGTCGGGAGTAGCACAGTGGAATATCCACTTTTAACGAGATTCACGTGGCACTTGGCATAAGATTTTGTTATTATCCCAAAATGATTGTCATGAACAAGGAATATGTCATAGTGATTTCGAAAAGATTCCACACAACGTTCCATCGTTACTTTGTTGGTTCCTAGTTCCATTTGCTTATACTTATTATGTTTCTTTTTTGGCATTTTGTCTTCCTTAAAAAAAATTAAAAATATAAAATTAAGTTAATAAATTATGAAAAACCATATGACTCTACTTGTCAATAATTGTATATTGTTGAGAATTTTAAAAATAAAATTTGGATAATTGCAATATTTAAAAATACAGTAAAACTGAAAAGACTCTACTCGAGACCCTAGCATTTGAAAAAGAAAAAGGGGAAACTACAGCAAAAATGAGAGATCCCAAAATAATGGGCAAAAGTACACTACAAAGTGCCATAACTTATATGCGGGCGATCACTTTGGTGCCATAACTTTTTGGATCACTTTGGTGCCAAGTCGGAGGAAAATAGATCACTTCGTTGGCACTAAAATGATCGTTTTTTAAAAAAGTTGGCACCAAAGTGATCCGAAAAAAGTTATGGCACCAAAGTGATCGCCGTTTTTTAATGCCGGACAAGTTATGGCACTTGTGGTGTACTTTTGCCCAAAATAATGTTAGTTGTGGCTCCAAAGTGATCCGAAATTGTTTCAATGTTAATTTTTGTGGTCGGTAAATTTTGTCGGAGCAGCATCTAGGGAAGTAAACTAGTTTAAAATATTAATAGAGAATGGCTAAAATCAAATTTCCTTAAAAGTTCTAATCTAACAATAATGACCAAAGTTGTGTTAACCTAATAATCATAATTGACATTTTAATCTAACAATAACCTTATATATTTTTATACGATTTCACAGACCAGCACAAGGAACGAGTTTAGGACTAGTACCTCATCAATGTTTGTCCATTAGCCACGGGGTAAAGGATAGATACCTAATCAATGTTTGTCCATTGGCGGTGGAGGATAGGCCGACGACTTAGACAGTAATGCGGGTCGTCCATTCTATTACTCGATTGTTTGTAAGTCCACGTTGTTGTCTTGACTGAGGCGACCGACAACGGTCTTCCTTTAATTTTTCTTTTTGGCCAGTGAAAGACTTGGAGCAGTCTCCTACCAAGTCTTCAGCTTCTCAAGAAATTGACTGGTGTTTAGTAAAGGCCTTAACCTAGGTTGGGTTACAAATAGGAAAATCGAACGTGCTTTTTATTTTTTAGCTACATTTGCATATTGGTCATGTCCATAGTTTTAAGCCACCAATCTAACACTTGATTAGGATGAAAAGAATAAACTCCAACTTAAAATAAACTCTCATATGTTAAGTAAACCATCATGAGATGCAATTATTGAATCATGCTTAGACAATGTGACCTTATTACTTAATATGTCTGATAATTTTGTCCTCATCTTTTTTGTACTTTTCTCTAACCTATAACAGATTAAACGAGGTAATCTAATATTCACCTGCATTTATATCAATCATCTTATGTTTATGTGTATCCACACCTCACTATCATTACAATATAGCAAATGTGACATTCTGGATTTTGGCCCATTTTTGGGATTTATAAAACGTGTAATTCGTTAGTGCGCTTATAATAGAATTTTGCCCGGGAACTGATCACTCTCGGGTTCTTGTTTTTAAAAAAATAGAAATTTTGCTAGAATCGCACTCGATCGAATTTGATCGTTATTTAGACCCCGAACTTGACAGTCGATTTTCGGGAGTTTCGAGACGAAATAAATTGACGGTGTCGATATTATTGTGGCCAGCGTCGAAATTATCAAGAATAGTGAGAAAGTAAATTTTTGACCGGGTGCGAATTTGGACTAGTAGACCTCCCTCGTAGTGTGTCTTGGGTTATTTTTTTATTTTGGCCATTTGCCCTATATTATTATTAGGATTTATTTATCGTGGATTGTTAGGCCTTTTTTCCGAATTTGAACCGGGATCGTTAGGTCGATTTTGAGTTTAAACCGTGTCCGTTGGATTGCCCTCAAAAAGTATAAATTAGTCCTTTTCTCTCTTTTCTCTCTTTCTCTCTCCTCTCTCTCTGCTGCCGGCCCCCCCTCCTGCGCTTTTCCCTCTCTCTCTCTCTCTCTCTCCCTTTCTCTTTTCTCCCCTTACGCACACACGCCACCCCCATACTCCGCCTTCCCATGGACCTTCCCCCCCTCGACACCCCTCCGCTCGCCCGTCCACTCACTGGCACGCCCGGCACGCGTCGCCCGCGCCCACGCACCAGGCACGCGGATCGGCCCGTTCGCCCGCATTGGCGGCCAGTGCGCCACAGCCCAGCGCCAGCGCCCCCGCCTAGTCCGCATTGTTCACCCGTGCCATTTTGGGCTGAGCCGACTTTCCACAGCCAAAACTTGGTAAGCGACTTCCTAGACCCTACCTAGTATTTTGGGTATTTCATTGACTAGTCTCGGGTTAGAACGGCTAGGGCGTGCATTAATTTATTGATATTATGATTTAATTGTGCAATTTGAATTGGATTAAATAATATGCTCGATTTGAGAAATTATGCGTGACCGACTTGAACGTCGGGTTGGTGGATGAGGTGGCGAACTGTGAATTTGAACTGAATGTTGGGTATGAGTGGTTTGATGTAATTTGGCGTGAATTTGATTGAAATAAGTGGCGTGTGCTTGACTGTGGGAAATTTAGCCCGAATGATCGGAGGCCTGCGGACTTGGGACGTATTGACGGCGGTCCGTGGTGAAGGCATGATCGGCCGATGGGCCAATTGGAATGCGGGCTTGAGACGTGTTGATGGTGGCCCGTTAAAGGTGTGTTGGACCGGACGTGTTTATGCCGGTCATTGAAATTGTTTGAACATCTTGACTTGAGACGTGTTGACGGAGGCCACTTTGGAATTGAGTGAATAGTATGGCTTGGGACATGTTAACGGGCCCATTGGAATTGATCGAATTGCGTGATTTGTGTGTTCATGAGACCTGGCTTGAGGTGTGTGGACGGTGGTTCGTGAGAGGAAAATTTGTTAGACATGTGTGCGTGATGTGACCGATTGGATTGGCTAAATGTGCGTATGAGTGCTTGGTTGCATTGATTGAATTTGAGTGGGAGTGTGTGTGCCGGGTGATTGTAATATAGCGGTGAACTATTCTTGCATTATTATATTTGAACTAATATGCAAGATTGACCGCGTCGGTTCGAGGCGAGGTAAGCTTGTCATGTGAAATTGATTGTATTGTCCAGTGATTCGCATGTTAGACTGGTCTCAGTATGCATTAGCCTAGGTGAGGTTTAGGGTGTTGCTTATTGAGGCTCGTTCTCACGGTTATTATATAACCACTTTCAAATCTGCGACCGTGATCGATTCGGAGATGCCGCGGAGAGTACCACAGGGATTGAAGGATAGACCAATTTACCACTGTCTTTTGAGTACCTTTTTGTAGAGAAGATAGGCTTGTCAGCCACCGCCCCCTTTTGAAAATTGTGGTTTGAAATTGGTAGCGGGTTATCATTTTGTAATAATGAATGCTTTATAATGTTATGTGTTTATTAAATTTCGATGTTAAATCCCTTGGTCATGTTTTTATTGTCCAGGTTGTTCTATGTGCTTTTGCTTGCGTAATTCGTTTGGGTCGGCGATGTCACATCCAGATTTTTGGGCCTGGGAAGTCGCAGGTAAATGGTAATATCCTCAATTTCAGTCCCTGGGAAATGGTTATGGGTTAAGTGGTTTTCCAATCAAAACTAAATAGTTTTCTCTTGTTTTGGGAAAACCCAGTTTTGGATTCTTTGTACCCCTTCGTTTTGTTATTTTTTGGAGAGACTTTTGTTATCCGAATTTCCGAACACTTTCTTCTTGAAAGTTGTTCCAAACATCTTGAAGTTTTACATACTTTAATTTCAAATTTTTTGAATTGATATGAGTGATACGATGGCCTGATTTTTGGACCGTGTGAAACTGCCCAGAATGGGTATTTCGGTGATGTTCACACCGTCTTTATTTTTTACAAGCTTTTCTGGGCCGAGTTTGGAAAAGTTTCCTTCACGAAAGTTGTTGAGAACTTCCTTTTCTATAACGTGTATAAATTTGGGAATTTTCTGAGATGATTTGGATTCTGAAAAGAGCTTACTTTGAGAAGCAAATATTCTGTTCCAGCGAACTGTTTTTTTAATCTGTTTTTTACTGATTGAAAATGGTGTTTACAGAGAGATTTAGATTTTGTGTTCTTCACAAAAAAATGTTTATTAAGGGCTTGTTTATGACATATCCGAATTTGAGAATTTTCGGAGTTCATTTACTATATTTTCAAGTTCGATTTAAGTGAACAGTGCAAAGCTGTTCGGTTTTGTTAGATTTCAAAGACTTATCAATTGTTATATGAAAACGTTGGAATCTCGACTTGAGGTCTTTTGGTAATATTTGAGGACATTCCTGTGCGAAACTCAAGTTGAATGAGATTTTTATACGTGTTTATTATGGAAAACCTTCAGAAAATCTTGTGATTAAGTATGGCACGGGTTGTGATTTTTGTGCCAATTGATATATTTAAATATGACCCGATTGGCCCGAGTCATTTGCCTAAGAATTCAGTAAATCCAGAAGACTCTAGGAGTCCACGGTCTGGAAATTGGTAGAAAATCCTAGAAAGTTGACAAAGTCAAACCTTATCCCCTTCATTATTGCTTGTATTAATTGCTTGACCTTTTTTCCACAAGCATTTATGAAGCCAATTATGAAGCTTGGTCATCAAGTATTGACCAAGGCGAAGAGAGGAGGTCACGGCAAGGAGGGGGAGAGAGAGAGGAAGTCACGGCCAATGAGTGAGGAGAGAGAAAGGAATAATAATTGGCCATTTCATCATTACTCTTGACCTTTTGACCTAGGCCATTAATGGGTGGATGATGCGTGCGCTACCTCCTATCGCCTGGATGACACGTCGCGCATACCTCATACTCTCCCCATGACATATGTGCACGCCTCATCAAAACCCTAGCCTTACTCCTCTATAAATAGAAGGCCATTCGGCCAAGGAGAAATAGGGAGAGAAAGAGAAGCCGAGAAAGAGGGAGAGGGAGAACCTCACGTGAAGCCCCCCCCTTCCTCTCCCTCACGCCATTTCCACACCCGATAGCTCCGCCCAACCTTCTTTCTTATTTCTTGCTTTGTAGTCATGATCGAGGAAGAGAAAAAAAAAAAAAAGAGAAAAAGCTTACCGACTAGCCCGTGTCTCTCTCGTGGTTCGATCAAGTGAGAAAGCGACACCCAAGGCCGTGTGTTAGTGTTTAAACCCGAGAACCGCCAAGAATCGCTCGAAAGACATTGAAGTTCTTGTGTTCTTCACCGTCTAAGTGTTCTCTAGTTCTTGTTTTATTCGTTGGGTAAGTGAATTCCCTAATATCGGGAAAGGATGTTGAGATGCGTTGTGACGTGGTTTGCTTGGACCGTTTCTCGGTCGTTTGGTTGGTCGTAGTTGGTTCATTCCCTTGGTTTGATCATATTTCGTGTTTGATGTTGTTTTGAGATAGAATCGAGACTTGAATGGCAAGGTGCACATGTTATAGCCGTGCTTGATGTTCTCTTATTGAACTTTGCTATTGATCTGTCATCGATGCGGGTGCGGTAAGGGCCGACTTATGTTAACGGCGATCGATATATCCTCGCTTGATATTAGTGTTTTCACTTGCTTGAGTCTGCCGACTCATCCCCCCTGTTTTTTCCCACCCTCGGTACATAGGATGGTCGAACGGACGGCAGCGACGGGGGGAGTTGAGCCATGTTGGAGTTCGGGAAAGCTAGGAGCGGTGAATCCGAACTAGTGGGCTTAGGACACCCAAACCAATTGTTTTTTTTTTTTGGTAAGGTAAGAATTTTATATACTTTTCGATGCGCAACTTACATAGAAAGTAGTCGAAACACAAAAACCTCGCACTTGAGGCGACACAAAAATTGTCCCGACAGGTGCAAGGTGTAGCGACTAAGACCAAGGCTACACGCAAGAGAGTACAACAGCAAGGCCATAGAGATGACCAACCTAAAAAGGACCACATGACTATTTACAATGTAATCAGCAGATTACTAAAAATGGAAGGAGAGATGCCCCATTTTTCCTGGATTCTTCTATTATGGAAATTTTCAGCAATAGGCTTCATGGACAGGCCTTTGTCTCTTACTAGTTTAACGAGGTGGTTGCGAAGGGCCGGCATGAAGACTGGATGGTTCCCCGAACAAAATGTGGTTTCGCTCCGACCATATGATATGGCACATAGCACCAAGAGCAAATCGTCGTGCAATTTGTTGATGAAAGTTCTCGACCCCCTATAACTCGATAGCTCATTGGAGGTTTTCTTGCCAAGATCTATTTCGCCAAACAAGGCCACAGTTGTTTGCCCAAAATAACGCAAAAGACCCAGTGACAGCACAACCAAAGAAAAGGTGGTCGATGGAGTCGGGTCTGGTACTGCAAAAAGCGCAGACTCCTTCGGAAATTCTTTGATGGTTTAGCAATATGACTTGCGTAGGGAGTCTATTAAGGGAGATAAGCCATAATAAGAAACTGTACCTTGGTGCTAAGGCACGATCCCAAATGAAGGAGCTCCATGGAACTAGTGGGCCTTTTTTCCTTATAAATTCCCACGCCGAAGAAGTGGAAAACAAGCCAGAGGGATGGCCTGTCCAGGTAAAGCGATCAGGCTTCTCCACATTAAGAGCCGGGATAACAATTGCCCAAGAGTTGAAGATAGTCAGGAAGTTGGAGATTTGCCAATTGGAAGAACAGAAGTCCCGAATCGTCGCATTTCTCGGGATACCAGAATTGTATATGTCTCTATTAGAAAATAGTAAGTGGAGAGGGCCCTTAGGATGCCAATTATCAAACCAGAATGCGATGGAAGCCCCATCCCCATCTTCCACAGGAAGTTTAGTTGGAATTCCGCGCGCAATTCCAGGATTTTTTTCCAGGTCCAGAACAGAAAGTCGGTTTGGTCGCCACCCAAAAATTTTTGTTCTTGAGAAAGTTAGAGTGAATCCATTTGCACCATAAGGACTCCTTATCAATGAATAGGAGCCATATGTATTTGAGCATTGCAGCCTTATTGCAGTCTGCAAGCCTCCGTATGCCGAGCCCTCCTTCCCCCTTTGGGAGGCATACTTCGTTCAGGAACTTTTGCACTACCAGCTCCCAAATCAGGTCCTTTCCAAAGGAATTGCCTGAGAATAGTCTCAATTCTCGAAAGTATTGATTTGGGTAAAGCGAAAACACTTGCCCAATATACTTGTGTTGCATGAAGAACTGAGGTAATGAGTTGTAAACGTCCAGCGAAAGAGAGAAAACGTTGAGACCAGGATCTGGCTTTGGCCGTGATTTTGTTCACCAAATAGCAACAGTCCGCTTTGGAAAGTCTAGATGCAATGACAGGGACCCTGGTATCTAAATGGAAGCGTACCTTCGCTGAAGCCAAGGATATGTAGGATCTGGGTGCGAAGATCCGCTGAACCACCTGACATAAAAATCTCACTTTTATTTGAATTTGGTGTTAGGCCTTACCAGCTAGAGAATAGCCGAAGTCTTTCCTGCAGAAGATTAATGGACTCCAAACTTGCTTCCAAAAAAAGGAGAACATCATCAGCAAAGAAGATATGGCTAAGTCTTGTGGGCTTATAGCGCCAGAAAAATTTGAAGCTAGGCAAACTAGTTTGGTAGTTTAGGATGCCTGAGAATACTTCCATTGCCAGAGTAAAGAGATAAGGAGAAAGAGGATCTCCTTGGCGAATACCTCGGCCACTAGGGAAGAAACCATGCAGTTCACTGTTGATAGCCACAGAAAATTTCGGTGAAGTGACACATTCCATGATCAGCTTGATCATGTTAGGTAGAAAGCAGAATGCTTGCAAAACTGATTCGAGGAAGTTTCAGTTGAGAGTGTCATAAGCTTTTTGAAAGTCAACCTTAATGGCACATTTCGGTAAATACGGCACATGGTGAAAGCCCGCAAATAATTCCTGAGCCAGTAGGATATTATCAGCAATCCTCCTATTCTTGACAAAAGCATTTTGGGGAGAGCTGATGAGAGATGGCAAGACTGTGGATAAGTGGTCAGCCAATATTCTGGATATACATTTGTATATGGTGTTGCAACAAGCTATAGGTCAGAAATCATTCATTGACTGGGCATTGGGGATCTTTGGCACAAGCGTTATGATAGTAGTGTTAATCTCTTTTAACAAGAGTCCATATCGGAAAAATCCGAGACTGCCAGCATGACTGAGGAGCCGATAATATCCCAATTAGCTTTAAAGAAATCAGCATTAAACCCATCGGGCCCTGGAGCCTTACCTTTGGCCAGTGAGAACATAGCATCACGGATTTCGCTAGACGTCACCTCGCGAGAGAGCAGCAGGATTTGATTATCATCCAGCGTATGATGGAGATAGTTCCGAATGGCTGCAATATCAGGTAAAGGGGGTGCATCGACCGCCGCTAGGAAACTTTCAAAGTGCTGAACTATGTGCTGCTATACAAGATTCGGGTCATTAAGGATTACACCATTGGAGTTCTGAAGGTGTCTCTTGTTTACAAAGTGATGGAAATATTTGGTGTTGCAATCACCCTCTTTCAACCACTTTATCCTTGCCTTTTGTTTGTAAAACGATTCCTCTTGAAGTCGCAATTCTGAGAAAATCCTAGTCTGGTCCTTTTCAAGATGTGCCAATTCTATATTAAAAGGATCCGAGGCAAGAGAATCCTGGGTAGTATAGAGAGCTAACCTGGCTTGCGCTGTTCGCCTTGAAATGTCAGAGAAAGAATCTCTGTTAAGGAGTTTAAGGCGTCCTTTTAGCAATTTAAGCTTCTTGCATAGAACGAACATGGGGCAGCCCAAAATATGTGAGTCCCATACCACCCAAGCCAATTGTTATTATTGTTGTAATGGCTAAAATTGGATAAGTTGGCTTGTAAAATATGTTTGTATGAATTACAAATATAAGGTTTGCTCATGATGATGTTTGTTTTAATCCCGCTGTTGTTTTTATTATGATCGTCCCCGAGTATGCTTCCGCTTGTGTATAACGAAAGATAATAATGAACGGGATGTCACGCTTATGACCCCGAGGTCGGGCGTCACGTTCTAATTTGGTATCGTAGTAGGTTTTCCTCCAAAGAGGGTGCAATTCGTGGAAGCTTGCAATTGGCCAGTCCCCAGGGCGCGGAGTGACGCCGAGGGCCATACTACCCGATCATTGAGCTGCTTCCGACAGAGGTGGCGCTCGGGGGTAAGAGGCCCCATCATTGAGCAGCCTCCGCAGAAGTGGTGCCGGGGTGAATGGCTTGATCAAAGAGCAGCCTCCTGGTAGGCTTCTAGGATGGCTAAAGGCAGAACGATCGAACTCGGCAATCAATTGGGAAAACGATTCGTGAAATCAAAGCGGAATAAAGACCGAGCGATAAGGTGCTAAGTTCGGTAGTTAACTAGGAAACACCCCTATACATGTGAATGATTGATTATGGTTGAATAGGTTAAGTGTTCTGCTTGTTTGTGATCACCGACCTATTCTTTAAAGTAGAAAGTCTTGTTAGACTATTGATAGCAAAAATAAGTGCTCGGACCAGGCTGCAACCGGTGAGGAAAAAAGGAAAGTCCCATCATGATACCACGACCTCGAAGAAAAGTCCAAGCAGGTTCCCTTTATAGTAAGTTGGCAGTTCGGTGTTGAGCCAAGAGAAGGTCAGTGAATCTTAACCCGATCCAATGAGGGCGGGGAGTGATCGCCAGGCGAAACCCTCATCAAGGAGGCGGCTCTTGGCTAGCAAGTGGACGCCCGGAGCAAGAAGCTTGATCAAGGTGCGGCTGCTAGCAAGAGTGTCGCCGGGGATGAAGACCTGAACAAGGTGCAACTCTGGCGGGAGGCTTCTACGATGGCGGGTAAGAAAGGAATAAACCAAACTGAATCTTGAATTGAAAGTAAGATGGGAACTGTTGATTGAAATGATAAATGTGATCTTTGTGATTGTCATAAGTAAACTATGTTGGAGGAAGATTTTATTAGAGTAGCGAGGAAGCGTGGTCAAGCTTGTTGCACTCTAGTCTTGTTGGATCGAGATCGGGAGAAAGAAAGGTCATTGGTCCAGAAAGCTGAGTCTATATTGCAATGGATGCTGTAAATGTATTAAGGTAAGATAAGTCCCGTGCACGAGGATCCTTTGAAATTCTAGAAAGAATAAGGAATTTGGCCCCTATCGGTTGGCGCCGCCACCGAAACTTGCTCAGTACATGTTGTGATATTGTGAAAATATGAGCCGATCCGCACGCTTGCTGAATTTTTTCGACGAGGTCGGTGGACAGCAGAGTGTCCTATGCTGAGGAGCAAAAGTGCGGATCATGGATTGTAAGCAGCAAGTGTTGAGAGGTAAGGTCATTTCCTTAGTTAAGGTCCTATAGTGTTACCAGGGTATAAAAAAAGCCACCTGGGAGAGTAAGGAATTGAGGAAAAGTTGATACCTGCATTTATTCGAGGAACCAGGTACGCGTTTAAATTTCAAGGACGAAATTTTATTAGAGGGGGAGAATTGTCACATCCCGATTTTTGGGCCTGGGAAGCCGCAAGTAAATGGTAATATCCTCAATTTCAATCCCTGGGAAATGGTTATGGGTTAAGTGGTTTTCCAATCAAAACTAAATAGTTTTCTCTTGTTTTGGGAAAACCCAGTTTTGGATCCTTTGTACCCTTCGTTTTGTTATTTTTGGAGAGACTTTTGTTATCCGAATTTCCGAACACTTTCTTCTTGAAAGTTGTTCCAAACATCTTGAAGTTTTACATACTTTAATTTCAGAATTTTTGAATTGATATGAGTGATACGTTGGCCTGATTTTCGGACCGTGTGAAACTGCCCAGAATGGGTATTTCGGTGATGTTCACACCGTCTTTATTTTTACAAGCTTTTCTGGGCCGATTTTGAAAAATTTTCCTTCACGAAAGTTGTTAAGAACTTCCGTTTCTATAACATATATAAATTTAGGAATTTTCTGAGATGATTTGGATTCTGAACAGAGCTTACTTTTTAAGAAGCAAATATTCTGTTCCAGCGAACTGTTTTTAATCTGTTTTTGAGTGACTGAAAATGGTGTTTACAGAGAGATTTAGATTTTGTGTTCTTCACGAAAAATGTTTATTAAGGGCTTGTTTATGACATATCCGAATTTGAGAATTTTCGGAGTTCATTTACTATATTTTCAAGTCCGATTTCGTGAACAGTGCAAAGCTGTTCGATTTTGTTAGATTTCAAAGACTTATCAATTGTTATATGAAAACGCTGGAATCTCGACTTGAGGTCTTTTGGTAATATTTGAGGACATTCCAAAATCAAACTCAGGTTGAATAAGATTTTTATACGTGTTTATTATGGAAAACCTTCAGAAAATTTTGTAATTAAGTATGGCACGGGTTGTGATTTTGTGCCAATTGGTATATTTCTGCAGTGACCCGATTGGCCCGAGTCATTTGCCTGAGAATTCAAAGAATCCAGAAGACTCTAGGAGTCCACGGTCTGAAATTGATAGAAAATCCTAGAAAGTTGACAAAGTCAAACCTTATCCCCTTCCTTATTGCTTGTATTAATTGCTTGACCTTTTTTTCCACAAAGATTTATGAAATTCACACCGTCTTTATTTTTACAAGCTTTTCTGGGCCGAGTTTGGAAAAGTTTCCTTCACGAAAGTTGTTGAGAACTTCCTTTTCTATAACGTGTATAAATTTGGGAATTTTCTGAGATGATTTGGATTCTGAAAAGAGCTTACTTTAAGAAGCAAATATTCTGTTCCAGCGAACTGTTTTTAGTCTGTTTTTGAGTGACTGAAAATGGTGTTTACAGAGAGAATTAGATTTTGTGTTCTTCACGAAAAAAATGTTTATTAAGGGCTTGTTTATGACATATCCGAATTTGAGAATTTTCGGAGTTCATTTACTATATTTTCAAGTCCGATTTCGTGAACAGTGCAAAGCTGTTCGGTTTTGTTAGATTTCAAAGATTTATCAATTGTTATATGAAAAACGTTGGAATCTCGACTTGAGGTCTTTTGGTAATATTTGAGGACATTCGTGCAATCAAAACTCAGGTTGAATAAGATTTTTATACGTGTTTATTATGGAAAACCTTCAGAAAATTTTGTAATTAAGTATGGCACGGGTTGTGATTTTTGTGCCAATTGGTATATTTCGTGTGACCCGATTGGCCCAAGTCATTTGCGTGAGAATTCAGTAAATCCAGAAGACTCTAGGGAGTCCACGGTCTGGAAATTGATAGAAAATCCTAGAAAGCTGACAAAGTCAAACCTTATTCCCTTCATTATTGCTTGTATTAATTGCTTGGCCTTCTTTTTCCACAAGCATTTATGAAGCCAATTATGAAGCTTGGTCATCAAGTATTGACCAAGACGAAGAGAGGAGGTCACGGCAAGGAGGGGGAAGAGAGAGGAAGTCACGCCAATGAGTGAGGAGAGAGAAAGGAATAATAATTGGCCATTTCATCATTACTTTGACCTTTGACCCAGGGCCATTAATGGGTGGATGATGCGCAGCCACTCCATCGCCTCGATGACACGTCAAGACACCTCATACTCCCCCATGACATATGCGCAAGATCAAAAACCCTAGCCTTACTCCTCTATAAATAGAAGGCCATACGCCAAGGAGAAATAGGGAGAGAAAGAGAAGCCGAGAAAGAGAGAGAGGGAGAACCTCACGTGAAGCCCCCTTCCTCCTCCTCACGCCATTTCCACACCCCGAGAGCTCCGGCCAACCTTCTTTCTTATTTCTTGCTTTGTAGTCATGATCGAGGATGAGAGAAAAGAAAAAAAGAGAGAAAAAGCTTATCGACTAGCCCGTGTCTCTCTAAATGGTTCGATCAAGTGAGAAAGCCACACCTAAGGCCGTGTGTTCGTTTTAAACCCCGAGAACCACCAAGAATCGCTCAAAGACATTGAAGTTCTCGTGGTTCTTCACACGCCTCGTGTTCTCTAGTTCTTGTTTTATTTGTTGTGTAAGTGAATTCCTAATATCGGAAAGGATGTTGAGATTCGCCAGACGTGGTTTGCTTGGACCGCTTTCTCGGTCGCTTGGTTGGTCGTAGTTGGTTCATTCCCTTGGTTGATCATGTTTCGTGTTTGATGTTGTTTTGAGATAGAATCGAGACTTGAATGGCAAGGTGCACATGTTATAGCCGTGCTTGATGTTCTCTTGTTGAACTTTTGCTATTGATCCGTTATCGATCGCGGGTGCGGTGAAGGGCCGACTTATGTTAATGGCGATCGATAGATTCTCGCTGATATTAGTGTTTTCACTTGTCGAGTCTCCGCCCGACTCATCCCTCGCTTTTCCCACCCTCGTATATAGGATGGTCGAACGGATGGCAGCGGACGGGGGAGTTGAGCCATGTTGGAGTTCGGGGAAAGCTAGGAGCGGTGAATCCGAACTAGTGGGCTTAGGACACCCAAGCCAATTGTTATTATTGTGTAATGGCTAAAATTGGATAAGTTGGCTTGTAAAACATGTTTGTATGAATTATAAACATAAGGTTTGTTTATGATGATGTTTGTCTTAATCCCGATGTTGTTTTTATTGTGATCGTCCCGAGTATGCTTCCGCTTGTGTAGAAATCGAAAGATAATAATGAACGGACGTCACGCTTTACGACCTCGAGGTCGGGGTGGCCAGGCGTCACAGGCGACGCCGTCTGGGGCGTCGCGTTCATATAATCTGACCGTTGAAGGGGTGTCGCGAGCCCGTTGGGGTTGGGGTTGTGACATCCCCATTGATTTGATATCGAGCAAGGTCGTTTCGATCCAAGTCGATCGAAACACAGAGTGATAAGGAGCGATGACTTTGGTATAGCCATTAGGGAGACTCGCTTATCTATCGTACCCATTGTGTGATTGTGATTGCTAAGTGATTTTATGCAATATATGTGAGGCGAGGTCGTCGGGACTTGAGGTAAGTGCACGAACTTTGTTGGTTGTGATTGGGTGCTATTTGTAATTGGCTTGCCGAATGAATGAATTGTGATGTATTGCCTAGGGCGAGACCGTATAGTTGGCCTAGGTTTTTAATTCCCCTGCGGAACTTAGCAGGTGGGCAATTGTGAGAATCAAGAAGATGAGTGGTCGAGGCCGAGGTAGAGGTCGAGGTAGAGGTCGTGGTAGCCCCGCAAGCTAGAGTCGTGGGGGGATCCTAGATTGATGAAATGGAGGGTACTTGAGGAAGGTGATTATTATCGAGTAGACAAGACCGGAGAAAGGAGTGATACTATCACGCCGCACCGCCAAAGGAGATCATCGAAATAATGGGGGTCGGGAATAATGAAATGGTGGAAATCCGAGAGTGATGCGAGTAAATATGATCGTGCCAATGTCCAAGCTAGTAGAACAGTTCCCGAGGCTGAAACTCCCGAATTTGATGGGAAAGGTGACCCGTCGCATCAAGATGGGTAGAGGAACTAGAAAAGGCTTTTGAGGTGTCGGGTGCAATCGAGGAAGAGAAGGTGACGCTAGCGTACTACCGTACCGTAATGGGTACAAGTGATTGGTGGAGGGCACCAGGGTCAAGTGTTCCCCACCGGTACCGCCCAAATTCGGCTATCTTTATCGAGACCTTCAATAGTAAATACTTCTTGAAAGTACCCGAGAGCGTAAACGGTCGAATTTACGAGGCTTTTACAGGTCACCATTAGTGGACCAAGATAGTTTAGTTTGCAAGATTGTCCAAATTTGCCCCGTGGATGGTGGAGGATCCAATGGACAAAGCTAGAGGTTCAGACGGCTCAAGCCGATCAGAAGTCAAATAATTTCTTTGAACTTAATGAGCTACAACGAAATATATGAAATGGCCAAGCAATCGAAAGCGAGATCGGGGATGGATCGGGCCGCCGCTCGATCGCGGATGGCATGCCCTGCTAAAGACAACCAATTCGGGAAGAGACCCATGATGGGGAATACCGCTCGTTCCGCTTAGCTCGGGGGGCTATTGGGAAGCCAAACTGCTATCGTAACGCCCGTGTAGGCTATGTGGAGGAAGACACGGAAATGGACCTTGCCCGAGTAGGAACGGGCATGTTTTATGTGTGGCGGGAGGGGGCCATCGATGAAGGATCGCTTCAACAACAAAAAGCTGGACCGGGGCAAGGTCAAGGCCGCCGCCGCCTTGGAATGGAAATCAATTCAGAGCTATCCAGCCGGAAACCGAGAGGCACCGCCCAAGGACGGTGTATGCAATGGCAAGGAGGGAAGGGCCCGACCGCATGGTCACCGTGCACGGTCTCTCTATAATGATGCTGCATATGCCTTGTTTGATCCGGGAGGCATCGTATTCATTTATTTCGAGCAGTTTGCTGAATTATCCGGGATTGAGCCAAAATCGCTTGATGTTAAGTGCCGTGTGTTACTATTCCGCTGAATGATAAGGTGCTGATTTCGCTAGGATGTCCCGATTGTAAGATAGTGATTGGGCGATAGGGAAGGAAGGATAGATTTGGCGGTATTATGTATGCATGACTTTGATGTGATTATCGGTATGGATTGGTTAGTCAAACAGAAAGCTGTTATGGATCGTAGTAGAAGTGGTGATCCAATTTAATCCGGATCGACATCCTAGATTTGAGTTTGTGGGAAACCGAGGAGGAAACTCGATCCCTTGATTTCGCCGCCGAGGTATCGGGTCTTAGATGAAGGATGCCAAGGATTTCGCAAATGTAGTTTCCATTCGATGGCGGAGAGCCGAGACTAGAGGATATAGTCGTGGGTGTGCAATTTCGATGTCTTTCCTCAGAATTGCCGGACTCGCCACCGATAGAAAGTGGAGTTCGCGATTGAGTTAGCCCCTGGATGGAACCGATCTCGAAAAGCACCCTATAGGATGTTGATGTCGGAGTTGAAAGAATTGAAAGTTCAAATGCAAGAGTTATTGGATAAAGGCTTCATTCGTCTCTAGTGTGTCTCCATAGGGAGCGCCAAGATTATTCGTAAGGAAAAAGGATGGATCATTGAGATTGTGCATTGACTACGTGTGCACCGAACCAGTGACCATCAAGAATAAGTACCCATTGCCAAGGATTGATGACCTATTTGACTAGTTGCAAGGAGCGCCGGTGTTTTCTAAGATCGATCCGAGGACCTGGCTATCATCAATTGAGGATCAAGAAGGAGGACGTGCCGGGTTGGTATTTAGGACGAGGTATGGGCACTATGAGTTTATAGTGATGCCGCTTTGACCGATGAACGCCCTTTTGTAGCCTTTTATGGATTTAATGAATCGGGTATTTAAGGAATTTTTGGATCAATTTGTAATCGTGCTCATAGATGATATTCTGGTATATTCGAAGAGTTTCACCGAGCACGAGATACATTTGGAAAAGGTTCTACAGATCTAAAGGGAACATGCGCCTACGCTAAATTCAAAGAAATGCGAATTCTGGCTTCATCGAGTGGCATTCTTAGGACATGTAGTATCCGAGAAGGAATTGCAAAGTGGACCCGATTTAAAATTGAAGTCATGAATTGGCCAAGGCCGACAACAAGAACCGAGGTTCGAGCTTTTTGGGTTTAGCAGGGTATTACAGACGCCTGTGGAGAGATTTTCGCATTAGCGACGCTGTTGCCGACGCGGGTTATTAAAGAAGGAGACGAGGTTTGAATGGATGGATAAGTGCGAAAGGAGTTTCCAAGAATTAAAACAGAAATTGACGATCGCGCCTAGTTAACGATTCCGGCCAGTTCGGAGGATATGAGATTTATAGTGACGCTGTCGTTAAGGATCGTGATGCGTGTTAATGCAACACGGGAAAGTGGTGGCATACGCATCGCGGCAATTGAGGCCTCATGAGCAGAATTACCCAACGCATGACTTGGAGTTGGCCGCGATTATTTTTGCCCTTAAGATTTGGAGACACTATTTGTGTGGGGAGAAATTTCAGATTTTTACGGACCATCAAAGTCTAAGGTACTTGTTCTCCAAAAAGGAATTAAATATGAGACAGCGTCGATGGATGGAACTCCTTAAGGACTATGATTGCGATATAATGTATCACCCTGAAAAAGCTAATAAGGTAGCGGATGCTCTGAGCCGGAAATCAAGCATTTCGCATATGATGGTCAAGGAGTGGACTCTGTTGGAGGGAGTCCGGGACTCGGAATTTAAGTTTGAAGTAAGTCGTGTCTCGAGTCTGCTTGCCGCATTGAGGATTGAACTAGAAATACAAACTAAGATTAAGGCTCTACAATCGACGGACCTAGAGATTCAGAAGATCTTGAGTATGGATGCCACAAAAAGGAAATCGGATTTTCAGGTATCCGAGGATGGGATCCTAAAATTCCGTGGTCGATTATGTGTACCCAATGATATAGAACTGAAGGAAGAGATTTTGTCTGAAGCACACCGTAGCACTTACAGTATTCACCCGAGGAGTACGAAGATGTATCAGAATTTACGGCAACATTACTGGTGGAACGGCATGAAAGTGGACGTGGCCAAGCATGTGGCTAAGTGTTTAACGTGCCAACAAGTGAAGGCGCAACATTGCAAGCCAGGTGGAATGTTGCAGCCATTGGAAATTCCGAGAGGAAATGGGAACACATTATGATGGACTTTGTAATGGGATTACCGAGAAGTCAAAGGGGTCATGATTCGATTTGGGTGATAATTGATCGGTTGACAAAGTCAGCACATTTTCTACCGGTGCGAAAGGATTTCTCCTTGGAAAGGTATGCCGAGTTGTATGTGCGACATATAGTTCGTCTCCATGGAGTACCAGTGACGATCACTTCGGACCGTGATCCTAAATTTACTGCCGCCTTTTGGAAAAGTCTTCATACGGCATTAGGAACGAAGTTACAGTTTAGCACAGCCTATCATCCCCAGACGGATGGCGATCGAAAAGACGATTCAGACTTTGGAGGACATGTCATGAGCTTGTGTCCCGATTTTAAGGGTGGCTGGGAGGAACAGTTGCATTTGGTTGAATTCGCCTACAATAATAGCTACCAGCAGAGTATCAGAATGGCACCGTTTGAAGTATTGTACGGCAGCCTGCAGAACACCGGTTTGTTGGGATGAAGTTGGTGAGAGGAGTATTTCGGGTCCAGAGTTAGTGCAACAGTCAATTGAGATAGTCAAGGTTATCCGGGACAGACTCAAAACCGCAGAGCCGCCAAAAGAATTATGCAGACCGGAGACGTAGGCCTTTGGAGTTTCAAGTAGGGGACCACGTATTCCTCAAGGTGTCACCGATGAGAGGATTGTCACGGTTTGGTAAGAAAGGAAAATTGAGCTCAAGGTACGTGGGCCCATTTGAGGTCTTAGAGAGAATAGGCACCTTGGCTTATCGTCTCGCGCTACCGCCAAATTTATCTCATGTTCATAATATGTTCCACGTGTCTATGTTGAGGAAGTGCAGAACCAAACCCGACCCACGTACTGAATTTTGAGCAAGTAGATGTGGGACGACAGGGTGTCGTGCGTGGAAAGGCCAAGACGGATCGAGGATGTAATAGAAAGAGTATTGCGCAACAAGAAAATTCCAATGGTCAAAGTAATTTGGGAGCACCATGGGACCAAGGGTACGACGGGGAAAGTGAAGAATTGATGCGACACCAATACCCCCATTTATTTGAATAGTTGGGTTGGATTGTAAATTTCGAGGACGAAATTTTTGTAAGGGAGGAAAAATTGTGACATTCCAGATTTTGGCCCATTTTTGGGATTTATAAAACGTACAATTAAATTAGTGCGCTTATAATAAAATTTTGCCCGAACCCATCACTATTGGGTTCTTGTTTTTAAAAAATAGAAATTTTGCTAGAATCGCACTCGATCAAATTTGATCGGTATTTAGACCCCGAACTTGGCAGTCGATTCTTGGGAGTTTCGGGACGAAATAAATTGACGGTGTCGATATTATTGTGGCTAAGCGTTGAAATTATCAGAAATATTGAGAAAATGAATTTTTGACCGGGTGAATTTGATCTAGTAGACCTCACTCGTAGTGTGTCTTGGGTTATTTTTTATTTTGGCCATTTGCCCTATATTATTATTAGGATTTATCGTGGACTGTTAGGCCTTTTTTCCGATTTGAATCGGGACCGTTAGGTCAATTTTTAGTTTGAACCGTGTCCGTTGGATCGCTCAAAAGTATAAATTAGTCCTTTTCTCTCTCTCTTCTCTCTCTCCTCTCTCCTTTTTACGGCCCCCACTCCCCTGCGCCACGTTTCTCTCTCTCTCTCTCTCTCTCTCTCTCTCTCTCTCTCTCTCTCTCTCTCTCTCTCTCTCTCTCTCTCTCTCCCTTTCTCTTTTTTCTCCCCCTCCCCTCCTACCCCCCATGCTCCATCCCCTTCCCATTTCTCCAAACCCCCTCTCTTTTCCTTCTCTCTCCTCTCTCTCTTCTTCTCTTCTTCTTCTTCTTCTTCTTCTTCTTTGGCTCCTCCCTTGTCGCCTCTGTTCCTTTCGTCTTTCGTCGGCATGCGCCCAGCCCGAGGCTTCGCCCTAACCGTGGCGTGCCGCGTTGCTGGCGACCGCGCGCCCGCGCCGCCCGACCAGCTCCGCCGCCCGTCACGCCCGTCCATGCCGCCCGACCGCCCCCCTCCCCGGCGTGCCCGGCAATGACTTCATATACCTTGCTCATTGCACCCGAAGCGCTTGACCCGCCAGCCGTGTCCGTGCCGCCTCCCCATCGCCCGGCCCTGGGTGGCGCCACCCTCTCCCCTTACTCCCCTCCTTCTCTCGGTCCAGCAACCCCGTCCAGTATGCCATAGGGCCAACCGACTAAAGTGTTCGCCACCCGCCCGGCAACTGCAATCGCCACCTTGACATCGTGGCTTATTCGTATAGCTGGGCTAAGCCTATCCCTTTCCTCTCTCTCATCCCACATGATATTCCCCTTTGTTTTATGTAACTGGAAGTCATGGCAAAACTAATGACAAACCAATACATAGTACCCTTGTGCCGTTACTTATGCGTGCCAGCGCCCGTCTTTCGGGGCGTTGCCCATCCACTCGCCCGTCGCGCCCGGGCACGCCCGCGTGTTGGCGGCCCCGCCCGACGCCCGCCGATCGGCCATTGCGCCCGTGTGGCTGCGCCCAGCGCCCTAGTTCGCCTTTATTCACCCTGGCCATTTTGGGCCCAAGCCCACTTTTTCGGACCAAAACTTGGTAGCGACTTCCTAGACCCTACCTAGTATTTTGGGTATTTCATTGACTAGTCTCGGGTTAGAAACGGTTAGGGCGTGCATTAATTTAGTGATATTATGATTTAATTGTGCAATTTGAATTAGATTAAATAATATGCTCAATTTGAGAAATTGTCGTGACCGACTTGAACGCCGGGTTGGTGGATGAGGTGGGAATCGTGAATTTGAACTGAATATTGGGTATGAGTGGTTTGATGTAATTTGGCGTGAATTTGATTGAAATAAGTGGCGTGTGTGCTTGATTGTGGGAAATTTAGCCCGGAATGATCGGAGGGCTGCGGACTTGGGACGTGTTGACGGGCGGTCCGTGAGAAGGCATGATCGGCCGATGAGCCAATTGGAATGCGGGCTTGAGACGTGTTGATGGTGGCCGTTAAAGGTGTGTTGGACCGGGCGTGTTTATGCGGTCATTGGAATTGTTTGAACATTGTGGCTTGAGACATGTTGACGGGCGGCCATTGGAATTGAGTGAATAGTATGGCTTGGGACATGTTAACGGCCGACCATTGGAATTGATCGAATGCGTGACTTGTGTGCTCATGAGACCTGGCTTGAGGTGTGTGGACGGTGGTTCGTGAGAGGAAAATTTGTTGGACACGTGTGCGTGATGTGACTGATTGATTGGCTAAATGTGCGTGTGAATACTTGGTTGGATTGATTGATTTTAAATGGGGAGTGTGTGTGCGGGTGATTGTGATATAGCGGTGAACTATTCTTGCATTATTATATTTGAACTAATATGCAGGATTGACACGTGGTTCGAGGGGAGGTAAGCTTGTCATGTGAAATTGATTGTATTGTCTGGTGATTCACATGTTAGACTGGTCTCAGGAACGCATTAACCTAGGTGAGGTTTAAGGTGTTGCTTATTGAGACTCGCTCACGGTTATTATATAACCACTTTCAGATCCATGACCTTGATCGATTCGTAGATGCCGCCAGTACCACAGGGGATTGAAGGATATACCAATTTACCCTGTCTTTTGAGTACCTTTTTGTAGAGAAGATAGGCTTGTCAACCAACGCCCCTTTTGAAAATTGTGGTTTGAAATTGGTAGCGGTTATCATTTTGTAATAATGAATGCTTTATAATGTTATGTGTTTATTAAATTTGATGTTAAATCCCTTGGTCATGTTTTTTATTGTCTGGGTTGTTCTATGTGCTTCCGCTTGCGTAATTCGTTTAGGTTGGCGGCGCGTCCCGGGGCGTCGCGTTCATATATATACGACCATTGAAGGGGTGTCGCGAGCCCGTTGGTGTTCGGGCGTGACAGCAAATATGTGGTTGGCTCTATTTAAGAACATTGCAATGGGCTTCCCATCCACGTTAAATATATGCCAATCAATAATAAAAAGAAGCAAAACTATACCATTTAGCTAGAGGCTATTTTTCCTAAAGAAATTGTGCAAAATGCATAATACACTTATTCAATACAATAAAATTGATACTCACTTAACATATCTGTCTTGCAATTATTGAATATAAATAATGTTATAATTTTATATTGACATTATCATTTTCTTAAACAACGATAATTAATGCAAAGCACTTATCTTTTCATTAAAATATTATGCTTACTTAGCCCCATTATTTGCGTAGTTGATTTGGTTATTGGAGGATTTCTAGCTTAGGAAGTAGAGGTTGTTTGTTCAAGTCCCACGTTATTTCGTGGGCTTAGAGCCACCAACGCAAGCTAACAGCATGAGGTTAACTAGTTCACGGGGTTTGCAAGATATTTGATGAGTATCTATGTAGATGGGCCTCCCCTATGCCCCTGTACCATATAAAGAAGTACGCTTACTCTACGAGAATGCTAACTTTGTATGGTAATTTTCTTAAATGCACTTATTCTCCATAAACTAGGTAGTTGTTATGCAAAAAGGTCTTTATCAACTTAATTAGAAAGAGAACGTTCCTCATGGCTTTAAATAGTCATAACATTTTTTTTGTTAGAAATTAGTCATAATCTTCTCAAACTGTCATAAAAAAAATATACGAATTTAGGAGTAATATCACATTCTAATCTAACAGTTATGGTTGGCAACAAATTTAGAACTTCAATTTTTCCTTATCAATTTATTTTTTTATTCACTTAAAGGGATGATTTGAGGGGCTTTCTATCAACAAATCTATGAAAATTTGAAAGATAATACATAAAAAGTCAAGACTTATTTTCAACTAAGGGTCAACATTAATTAGATATAAGGATTTAAGTTAGCACAAGTCTAATACGTCAATAAGTGGAAGTTTATCAAAAATTGTAGCAGGAGTGCCATAACTTTTATGTGACAATCACTTGAGTGCCATAACGTTTTTTTTTACTCACTTAAGTGCCACAAATTTGAAAAAATAATCACTTAAGTACCATCGGTGATTTGTCTTATTGGAAAATCCGATGTGGACGCCGGTCGCCTTACGTGGCATCGCCAACGCCGACATGGAAAATTTTTGTAATTTTTTTTGCTCACTTAAATGTCACAAATTGGAAATATCGATTACTTAAGTGCCACAAATTTAAAAATCAATCACTTAAGTGCCATCAACGATTTGCCTCGCTAGAAAAATCCATTGTTGGCCTTGACTAGATCTAGTGAGGGCCTTTGCACCTTCACTGGCAAGGCCAACATGGCCTCCCTGGCGAGCCATTGCTGCCTCACCGGCCGTGGATGGGCCCGATGGCCCTAGGTGAGGCTGCAACTTGACCACGAGCGAGAGCACGAAAGGCCATCGCTAGCCGTGGGCAAGGTGGCCTCAACACAAAGGCCCTTCCTCGCAGCTAGCGATGGCCTCGCCCAAGGCCTTCACGGCCCCACCAACTGAGGGCAAGGCCTTTGTAGCCACTGACCAATGGCCATCAAATATTTGAGTGCCACTTCCGCAAACCGTCTTACATGAATTTTTGTTTATTTTTTGTGTTAAAAATATTTGATATTTTAATTTTTAATTTTTAATTTTTAACAATAACACGAAGTCTTGATCAATGTTTGGCCAATAGGGGTCGAGAAAAAGATGGAGACTTAACCAATTTTGCCCATTAGCAGAGCAGGTAAGGATGGAGACTAAAATATTGGTGATGGTGACTCGTCAGTAAAATACAGAATGTCATCCTTTTCAATTAATTGTTTACAAGTCCATCATTCTTGTCTTGATAAAGGTGACCAACAAAGGTCATTTTACATACATATTTTTTGGCCAGTGACGACTTGCAGGGGTGTGCCACTAAGTTTTCAGCTTTTCAAGAAGTAGACTAGTGCTTAGTTAAGGCCTTAACTAAGGTTTGATTAATGAGCTCCACGGTTTATACCCATCTCCTCTGTCTTCCTCGTTGTCTAGGTCTTTGTTAAGGTTCAAATCGTGGGATCGCTAGTACTAAATCTCGGCCATTGATAATTAAATATTCTAGCAAAAATTTGTTGTGGTTTGGCAAACGACAACGATCCTTTTATACTTATTTTTGGCCAGCCATAGCTTGGAGCAGTCTTCTACTAAGTTTCCAGCTTCCCATGGAATTCACTAGCGTTTAGTTAAGGCCTTAAATAAAGTTAGCTACATTATTTTTAGTTAAGTTTGCATATTGGGCATGTCTATATTTCCCTCAAAGGCTTGATAAGGATGGAAATATATAAAATCCAAGTTAAAATAAACTCTAATATGTTAAGTAAGCCATCATACGGTGTCTCGATTAGTGAAGAAATTCAATGAGATGTAAGTATTAAATCATTCCAAAGCATGAGAAGACAATGTGACCTTATCACTTGCATCTCAGATAATCTTGTTCCTCTCTCTTTCTCCTTTCACTTACCTATTCCAAATGAAATGAGTAATCTAATATCCACCTACAATTATATCGCTTATATTATGTTTGTGTGTATCTGCACCGCACTATCATTAAGATATAGCAAATACGTTATTGGCTCTATTTAAAAAACATTGCAATACAAATGAATCACCAAAAGAAGCAAAATCATAACATTTAACTGGAATTGATCTTTTCTTAAGAAATTCTGCCGAATGTGACATACACTTATTCTTTATGATAAAAACAATTATGCTTACTTAACATCTCTATCTTGCAATTCTTGAACATCAATAATATGATGATTTTATGTCAACATTATCATCTTCAAAGTGATATAGAATGCAAAATACACTTATTCTTTGGAATAGTAAATTATGCTTGTTTAATCCTAGGATTGACGCAGTTGATTGGAGAGTTGAGGATTTTCAGCCTTGGAACTAGAGGCTGCCCATTGTAATCCCACAATAAACTACTCTTGATTAGAGCCATCTACACAAACCAAAGGCTTGAGCTTAACCAATTCATGGGGCTTGCAAGATGTTTCATAGGCTTCTCGGTTGATAGGTATCCACGCCATTGTCCTAGATTATAAAAATATATATGCTTACTTTAGGAGAACCCCATTTTTATAAAGTAATTATTTTAGTATGCACTTATTCCTCATAAACTAGGTAGCTATTATGCAAAAGGTTCTTATCAACTTAATTACAAAGGGGACATCCCCCTAAAATTTAATTATTAATAACAATTTTCTTCTTTAGAAATTAGTCGTAACCTTTTTCAAATAGTTATAACAAATATACGGACTCAGGACTAATTTGATATTCCAAAAGTTGCTATTCAACATAAAAATCAATAACATGGCCATTGAATCAATTTTGTCCATTCGTGGTGGAGAAAAGGATAGAGACTTAATTAATGTTTGTCAATTAGATTGAAAATTATGATTATCATGAAAATCAAAATTATAACATGTTAAATTATTATAATTATCATAAGAACCAAAATTCAGACAATTTGATGGTAGATATTATAAGTGTTCTTCACATAAGAAGAGATGAATTAACTTGAATTCCCATCTAAATCATTGCTTTACCAATCAACATACTAAAGTTTTACCAATCAGTACTCGATTTTTAGTATAAATCGAGTCCTGACAGGCACACCTCAAATGGAGACTTTGAACATGATATCATCCCCATCAATTAGCTCAAACACGTAGATATTTCGTACGCGCAGATGAGTTTCTCTCAAGAATGCATGCCAACTAGGGACAAAGATAGAATCCCTCTTATGCGTATGTAGCTTCCAACGAGCTTCACTGGCTATGATCCGTCAAAATACCTAAGAGTTGCTTTTTACTTTTCTTGAATATGTAGCTTGATGAATCCACCCAGAATAACCTGCACATATACATGTTTGAACAACCAAAATATGAAATTGCTATAGTGGAATGAGAAATCCAAACAGAAATTGGAGGGCAAAGGGCAAGATGGTAATGATTTGAGGTCGAAGAAATCCACGGATAAATTTATCTTTTTGAAAGTGCTCGATGATGGAAGAAATTGCTAGCTAACATCCTTTCTTGATACATGTTGTTAATGAATATTGCTCTAGTAATCTATTAAGTTATATTATAAACTCTATATGGATGGAAAAAAAATATTCAGCAAGTGGACATCAACAGCTAATGTGATCATGGCTTTATAGGTGCTAGCAATCATAATTGAACTCTAGGTATACTAGATATACTGCAACCCCGGGTCAAGCAGGTGGTCCAGCAGTAGCATCCGATCAAGGACCCCTCAAACAAAAAAAAGAAAAAAAAGAAAACTTTTGATGGAAAGCTCGTGGCAACATATGTTTCGACTCTTGCTGTCACGCGAGTATACCCTGATTGGATTACTCGTCATAATCATTACATTAAATAGTTATTAATAGTTAAAGGTATTGTGTCTGGGACAAAAAAATTGAAGAATCTCTCCTTTGTGGTGAGAAAACAAGATATGGGTCCTGCTTTTGTCTCGTGTTGTTTGTCCAGGTTGGATTCTAATAAGGACAACCTTGGAGTTTTAATTTCAATGGAAAGCCGTTCTTCTTGGCACATTTGCCGCATGTTACTGTGAGTTTTGATTGTGATTTTGGTTTTGGTGTTTTATTCAGATAGGTTACAACCAGGGATGGGTCGTTCACTTCACTAGGTTTGTCATCTTTTTGGCACTACAGCAATCCTAGGTAATGGCATCTCATTATTGGAATGAGTAGTGCTTTGTCAGTAAGAAGATTTAAGGGTCTAAGTTAAACCCAAAACTAATACGTCAATAATAGAACGTTATCCAAAATTGCTGTTGAATATATAAATCAATGACACGGCCATTTTATGTTTTAGAATTATAAGATCTGGAAAACATTTTGAAAATAAAACTTCAATCTTTTTCTTGTTCAACTAGCTTAATTATAGTAAATATTTCTATATTTTTCATGGGCTTCTAGGTAGACTAATGTCCACGTTTGTGCCTCTAGGATATGAAAAAAATGCTAACTTTACATGGTAAATTTTTTTGTATGCACTTCTTCCTCATAAACTAGGTAGTTATTATGCAAAAGATCCTTATCGACTTAATCACAAAGAGAACATTGCTCATAATTTTCATTTTTCATAGAATTTTAGTTGTTAGAAATTAGTCATAACCTTTTCAAATAGTCAGAATAAATATATGGATTTAACAGTAATTTGACATTATAATCAAACAATTATGGTAGAGTTTGAGAAAACGAATGAGGAAGCTGTAGAGACACCCAGTGTTCCAGTTGAGCAAGCCGGCGAAGAAGATGCGAAGTTTTGGGACTGTAAATAGCAAAGGAGGTGGTGGAGTAGGAGAAAGTTGGGCATGAGATGTAAGTCTTGGAACGTTTTTCAGTTCAATGCCTTTTGTTTTGTGCTAGTAAAAAGTCATAATGCACTAATTAGTGGAGCTGTGTGTAATTGTGAGTGCACTGTATGGGTTACCACACCATGTTTTAAAGTCTCAAATCATAGCGATATAATAACCGGTGGAATGTCCGCTTTTAATGAGATTCACATGGCACAGTGGCATTCGGCATAAGATGGACAACTTTCTTGAAAATGACTCTCGTGAAATAGGAATATGCAAGAGTGATTCTGAATTACTTTTGTCGACTTCTAGTTCTATTTGCTTACACTTATATCAAGTACTTTTTTTTCTGCCGTTTGCTTTCCCTCAAAAAAATGAAAAAAATTATGTTTAAAATTTTCAAAAAACCATATAACTATGCTTGCCAATATCTGTATATTTTGAAAGTTTTAAAAATTAATCATTGGTAATTGCAGTTTTTTAAACATAAATGTTAAAAGTAAAAGAATCCTAACAAACCCAAGCATTTTAAAAAAGGGGGAAACTCAATCAAAATGATAGACCACGAAACAATGTTAGTTGTGGCTCACAATCGTTTCTCATATTAGTTTTGTCATGTGAAGAGTAGCAATATCCAAGAAAGTAAATTAGTTTAATATGTTAATGAAGAATGGCAAAAGAATGAATTCCTTAGTAGTTCTAATCTAACTATTATGATTGAAGTTACGTCTAACCTAACAATCATAATTGACATTCTAATCTAGTAATTTGCTTAATTATAATGTTACTTCAATGTTTTCAACGTGATAGCATGGACCAGCACAAGCAACGTGTTTAGGACTAGGACCTAATCAATGTTTGTTCATTAGCCATGGATGAAAGGATGGATGCCTAATTTTATGTTTTTCTAGTCACTATTTGTTTATAGCAGTGGAAGAAAGGATGGATACCTAATCAATGTTTGTGCATCGTTAGTGGAGGAAAGGATGGAGACTTAGACATAGGTCCTAACTGTTGTCTAGATTGAGGTGACTGACAACGGTTTTTCTTTTTTTTTTTTTCCTTTTGGCTAGTGAAAGACTGGGATAGTCTCCTACCAAGTTTTCAGCTTCCAAAGAAATTGACTGGTGTTTAGTTAAGGCCTTAACAAAGGTTAAGTGGCAAACAGAACAATTGAACATGAAGTTCACTTTTAGCTAAATTTGCATATGTCCATATTTTCAACCCACAAATCAAAGGCTTGATAACAATGGAAATAAATAAACTCTGACTTAAATTAGTCAAAAATTTGCAAAACATCCTTATCAATTTAATTAGATAGAGAACGTCCCTCATGACTTTAATTAGTCAAAAAAATTTTAGAAAATAGTCATAACCTTTTCAAATATTCATAACAGAAATTATAGGTATTTAGTGAGTTGTTTGACATTCTAATCTAACAACTATGGTTGGCAAAAAAAATTAGACAACTGCCATTTTTCCTTATGAATTGAGTCTTTAATTCGCTTAAAGGGATGGTTTGAAGGGCTTTCTATCAACAAATATATGAAATTTTGAAAGATAATACATAAAAAGTCAATACTTATTCTCAACTAAGGGTCAACACTAATTAGATATAAAGGCCTAAGTTAACCCAAGCCTAATATGTCAATAAGTGGAAATTTATCATAAATTGCTATGCAATATATAAATTGCCAACATGGAGACATGATCAATGTTTGTCCTTTAGTGGTGGAGGAAAGGATGGAAAATGTTTGCCCATTAGCAGGGAAGGAAAGGATGGAGACTAAATTATTCGTGACGGTGACTGGTCAATTAAATATAGATTGTTATCCATTTCTGTGGCGCCCGACCTCGTCAAATCATATACGTGACGTCCGTTCATTATTATCTTTTCTTAAACACAAGCGGAAGCATAACTCGGACGATCACAATAAAAAATAACAGCGGGATTAAGATAACAGCATCATGAGCAAACCTTATATTTATAGGACACGCAAACATATTTTACAGGCCAAATTATCCAATTTTAGCCATTTATACAACAAACATTATGGCTTGGGTGTCCTAAGCCCACTACTTTCGGTTCACGACTCCTTGCTTTTTCCCGAACTCCAACATGGCTCAAGCTTCCCCGTTGCTGCAGTCCGTTCGACCATCCTATGTACACGAGGGTGGGAAAAAGGGGATGAGTCGGGGAGACTCGATAAATAAACCTACTAATATCAAGCGAGGGGCGGGGGATCGCCGTTAGCACAAGTCGGCCCACCGCCCCTTTCAGCATCAATGGCGGATCAATAGCAAAGTTCATACAACATAACATCAAGCATGGTTATAACATGCGCACCTTGCCTTTCAAGTCACGATTCTACCGCCAAAACAAACTTCAAACCACGAAACATGATTAAATCGAAAAATGAACCAACCACAACCAATCAAATGACCGAAAACGGTCCAAGCAAACCGTGTCCTGGCAACGTCACAATTAGAACGTATCACAACTTCCTTTCCGATATTAGGAAGTTTACTTATATTAAATCGAAACCAGAACTAGAGAGTAGAAAATGGATG
>JAMXDD010000064.1:0-114741 GCA_024733475.1 Syzygium grande | reverse complement strand
TGGTCTCATATATAGGTTAAAATTGTTGACGTCTCCAATTTCATTCATAAATGCTTCATCCCAGGCTTTATTGCAGCCATCAGAATGTCTATCAACAGCGCAAAAGTTCTGTATGTTTCGGTATGTAGTGTCTGACAGCAACCCGTGATTCCAAAAAAGTAATCAGCCATTCCCGGTTCTCCGGTTTCGTCGTCAAGAAGAGGGTTTCCTAGCTAAAAGATTTTACCCAAGAATAGCACTGGTTTAGTCCAGTTCAATGATGAAAATGGATATGCTTTGACATGCTGATTCCACACTAATCATCTCACCAATATTCCCTTGAGATTGATGATTGGTCGCACGATCCCGTTGTTGTGATTTAGTATCAGTTGAGCGAGTTGAGGCACATAATGTCCTGGTGTAAGTATTCATTATCGAACTCCTGAGTGACCTGAAATTACATTATAAATCAAATGGCCACAAAACACGCTTACCTGCATAGCTCTCTCCTGCAACATAGAAGTCCCGGTATTTGTATTTTGGAAAGATTTCGAGCCATTTATTTAAAAAATGTGTGACTGTCCATGGCTGAGATAGAAAGAATCAGAAATAATTTTGAGACTTCTTACAAGAAAGTATTGAGCAGAAGACATAAAATTTAAGCCAGGGTAACCAGATAGAGCAAGTCATAAGTCCCGACCGGTGCTATTATCTCCGATCGACTCAGCAACGTTGAGGATAGAAAATCCAGCTCCAGCAGGGGAATCGAGGAAGAGCAAATTGGCCTCTAGGAAAAAAGAAAACAACAGGATGTTATTATTCAATCTTCGTCTTAAATATGGATTTCTTAGTGATGACGCATTGTTTACAAGTTTGAAACAAGTAACATTCATAATGATAAACATTGGTTCAAATACAAAAACAAAAATGGATCATTTGGTCCGCCGTCAAGAAAAAGTAGTTACTTTGGTCCAAAGTTATATCGGACAACGAGTTGACAGGATAAAGCTAACCGACTGATATACCGAAAATGTTCAGCCTCCATACTATAATCTGCACACTAATTTAGACCATATTCAACACTAGTATAAATTCTCAATTGAGTTTTGCCTGAGAGAGGGCAGGCCTAAAAATTTTCTTGAGTTTGGCTTTCCCTCATCAATAAAAACAAACAGCAACTCACATAACGTAATAGCCATTCTAGACATTCAATGAACGAGTCTTTATCAAGTTTTAATACACGAAGCCTTGCTGAAAAAAAAATTACCAGTGGTCCATGCAAATTGTCTCTTAGAAAGCTTCCCGTCGGGCAAGATCTGAAAGGGTCCGATCTCTTGAAAAGCCCCGTATCCGATTGTTGAGGCACCGGGTCCTCCATTGAGCCACAGGAGAAGAGGTTTAGACTCTGCATCTGATGACGCTTCAACCAACCAATAGAACAGCTTCTTCTTTTCGTTTGTCGTCACATATCCTGAATACTGAGCAAAACTCGCGTCCGTAGGTTGTCCAGGTAATGTCGTGATCTTGGCATTTGCTGCTTCATCTTTTGAAGGTCCTGCAGCGATGGACGACACCAGTAAGTTCAACAAGAGAAGGCAAACAGTATTCGATGACGCTTCTTTCGCCATCTTTCAATTGTGTCTTGGTGGGGTTTCTTCTGAATGTTCTTGGAATCCTTCTCCTCTTATACATCTGTGCATGTTTTGGTGTTAACCAATCGACTGAAGAGATAAAGTTGTTTGCATGGTTTTTGGGCAAATAACAGTAATTTGTTGCCTCTTGTTGGCAACAATACGTCATTCTTCTAGAGGTTTTGAGGGTTTTAAGTTAAGATGTTTGTTTTACCAATGTCGAGCTTTTCTGAGCTGTAAGCACAAGGGATGGCTGAATTAGGGTTGTGCGAGTTAAGGGCAACAAGGCTCGAGACTGCGATGCAGAGTCTGTTACCAGTGAAAAGAAAAAAAAGAAGGAAAAGAGAAGAAAAGAAAAAAGAAAAGGAAAAGGAAAAGGAAAAGAATAAATAAATAAATTCAGAAAAATATTAAAAATTTTAAAAAATTATTCACGTCTATGCTGGTCATGCCACATAGGATGGCCAGCGTTCACGTCAGCGATTTCCGGTCAAAATTGGTTTGATGGACTATATTATCATATTGTCAAAAATGTTTAGGACTAGATTTGCCATATTGAAAGGTTAAGAACTGAATTAGCACAAGCATAATAGGTTAAATTTTTTTTGAAATTTTCTTAATTATTTTGATGTCACTAACTTCTAATAGGAAGTAGGTCACTGGTCAAATAAATCGGAGCGATCCACTTAGCTATGACAAATCTATTAGCACGATGCCTGATTGAGTTTCATAAAGCAATTGCCAAGAGATTTGGTGAGATTACTATTATTGATTTGCAGAGAAGAAAAAAAAATTGAGGATAAAAATTTCTCTTCAAGTTCATATTCCTTAACCTTATTTTGTGCATTAAAATAAGTAAACATTATCTCCTGCGTCCTAACTTTTATTTTTGTCTTCTAGCCAAAAATAACTTTTATTTTTGTCAAGAAAAGGCATATGTCCTTATTTCATATTTTGATAAGCAATTGAGGAGAACATGTACTAGGACGTGATAATGAAAGGGAGCCGTGGTAAGAAAAGTTGAGAATAATAATTAATTAATAACTATATGTGCCTCACTTCTTCTTTTTGGTGAAAAACGTAGGTCTTTGACTGTCAACTTCGAAGTTTCCTCGTTATACTACTGAAATATCTTAAAATATTTTTTTAATATATCATTAGGATGGACAGAAAAATGGAAATAATGGTAGCGGGATTTAGGCAGGCAATGAGAATATTAACAGTACGAAAACGATATGCTAGAAGACCGATTTGGTCCTTTTACCCAATAAACGGTCCTTGAAATTGGCAAATGTGAAACCAGCTGGTTAGATGGTCCAAACAGTGTATTGTGGGACATCGAACCTAGAGTATGCATGCTAGGTTTTATATCACATTTACCATATTTCTGATCTTAGAGTCTAATAGGTTTACATCACATTGATCTCAGAGAACAGGCGAAGCAGAATAACTCAAAATCCATCTCCAAAGTGTGCGTGGTACAAGCATGGTGAAGAGGATTAGCAACAAATTACACAGGAGTCGACATTGTTACAGGAGAGCGCTGGCGGCTTGTGGCACCAAAATACCGATACCCCACATTTTATTTTTTGAAATCCAAGCGAAATTATGCTACTGTGTGAACCGGGGACACGATATTCGACGTTTGTGCCGGAACGTGAAGCAGTGTGTTGTATATGAATCTCTTGAGATTAGCATCATAAAGAGTGGCTTAATGAATGGCGAATTGCCTAGTTTGAGGACAACCGGCCATTTGGAATCAGAAAATGCAAGCAATCCATGTCTTCTATAAGAGGAGAGGCGAAGGCCCATTATCTATTTTATTGGCAACATAGTGAATGACCCGTTTGGTATCTCGAAAAGATCACCCGTAGGACGTTTTATCATAAATTGCCAAATAGAATTTGCCCGCAAATGCAGGATACCAGGTAGGAGTGTTAACAGTTCGGTTGGGTTTGGATTTTCGGAAATCCAAACCGCACCGAACCATTAGGGTGAGCATTTGAACCGAACCAAATATAACCCGAACTAAAAACCCGGTTCGATTCGGTTTGGTTCGGTTCGGATCGGATCGGATTTTCGATTTTTCCCCCCTTTTTTTTTATTCACGTACCCTTTCTCTCTCTACTCCCGCTGCGCCCTTCCCCCTCTCTCTCTAATGGGGCGTTTTGCTTCACCTTCACAACAATAGTGGTTTCTCCTCAACCTCCACTGCAAAGACGAAAATCAAAAGTTCGTGCCTTATATCACATTCTCTCCACTACAAGACGACTCAAAAGCCCCGAACTGCACTAGTAAAAATCCGGAGCTGAATTCCCACATCCGCAACCACTCCAGCTCCAATTTCACCTCCGGAAGCGAAACACACCCAGCATTGTTTCTCCCAAACCCAGAAAAATAAAAAAAAAACATCTCTAAGGGCATTCCACACCCAGTCAATCGCAAAACAAACGAAAGGCGCCAATCTCTCACAAGCCAGCACATCTCCTGGAACAGCAGCGGGCATGCGTGAGCTCGGAAGATAGAAAAGGAAAAAGAAACTCTCCCGCCGCAAAATCACGAGCAAGAGGGCGGCCTCATCCGCTACAAAGAAGAATCTGCAAGGATGCGAGAGGGAACGGAGAATGAACTCGTGAATTAATGGAAACTCTGAAGGGATTGGATGAGTGAGAGAGAGAAGGGAGACGTGAAGATTGAGAGAGAGAGAGAAAAGCCAGCCGCGATAAGATTGAATCTGAATCTCGCACATTTTCAGTTTGGTTCGGTTTAAACCGACTAAACCGGTAAAAAGAAACTTGGTTTTTTGATAATCCGAACCAAAAACCGAACCTAATAAAAATGCATGAAATTTCAATTTGTTTTGATTCGATTTCGGTTTCGGTTTTGACTCGATTTTCGGATTCAGTTCTGACATCCGTAATGCAAGACGTGTTAAAGCCAAAAGGGCTTTCGCCGCAATGCCTGTTGAAAAAATGGTCCGGCGACTTATAACCAGTGGCTTGATTTGGAAAGTGAAACCAGTACTTTACTGGGTGTCTTACCACGGAAGAGAGTACAGCATAGGGAAAGTGATGTTTGGACGAGAAAACGCGTATCCAACGTCCTGTGCTCATCAAAGTCCTCGTTACCGACGTCGTACTCGGTGCCTTGTATCCTAACACTTTGTATTGCACGGTAAGTGTGTTCATCTTGCTCGTCTAAACTGGACATTCGAATCGTTATGATCGTGTGTTTTCCTAAGGCTAATCTCCGGATCACGAGATCTATGCGCTTCTCAGTAGTCGATCGATACGCCTTGCTTGAAAGGCCTTCATTATTTTATTCAATTAGCATTAACCAAACAAGGAGAAATTTATCGGGATAAATGAATACTGCGAGATGCTGACATAATTAATTGGGACGCGATTTAACATGGTCCTATCTGTAAATGAAATCTTGATCAAACAAGACAAAAATAATCTTTGCGGTGATATGTTGAAAGGGGTGGCAAAATTGTGATAAAAGCCAATAGCAATCAGCTTGCCAAATTTGACGAAGACCCAACAAATTCATGTCAATTGTTTTTCCCGGAAACAAGTTGCTTGGGCGGCGAACTTGCTTGGACGTGGTAGACTCGGACCACGAAATTTTGTGAGGTTTTTGACATTTCGTTTATCTAATTTTTCACTCTCCTAAGACTTATTCACTAGTTTGATTGATGAATGGTGATACCGATAACGATGATGATGAGACTAGTTTGTCTGAAGAACAGCGACCATGCCTATCACGGGAGAAATTGAATTAAGGAATAATCAGATGGAGAGTGATTAGAAAGCACGGTTTGACGAATGTTACTGCACGTACTTTTCAATATAAGCCAGAACATCCGATATTTATTTATTTATTTTATCGAAATGAATACGAGGTTGCTTTCAAAGACTTTGTTTTTGCTTGAACATAATTTGAGACCGTTGAACTTGACAGGCTACTTAAATACCATGCTAAAATCATGGATCATATAAGACACAAGTCAATGTAATAAGGATTTTCTGACCAAAAAAAAAACGTAATAAAGATTTGCCGATCGTACAAGCTTTTTTTTTTTTTTTTCTATGGCGGAGATCATAGCTTTGAGCTACTTGTTTTCCTCTCGCCGAATATATTGTAAGAGCATCAACGTCCCACCATTTCAGCTTCTTCCAATTGGATAAATCAGGTAACCGTAGCAAGGAACAACCTCCGATGTAAAGAATTTCCAGTGATTCCAATTTGTCAAGACCTTGAATCTCAACCAGTTTCGGACAGCCCCGGAAGACCGTGAGCTTCTTGAAGTTAGATAAGTCGGAAAGGTCCACAACTTCAAGAGATCCGCAATCGTAAACTATAAATTCCCTCAAACTAGATGGAAGCTGTCCAACGCTGTGTAGCTTGTTGCAGTTCCTGAGTGCAAGTTTTTTTAGACAGCGAAAGCAACCCAAATATGAGCTTATGCTGGTGATACTTGGAAGTTCCAACATACACTTTGGGCTGGAGATGCTGGAGATGTCTTGAACGCCACTTATACCAATGCGGTGTTTTGAGGAAAAACATAATGCCAGATCTATTAAACTCACTAAGTTGGAGATCTCCGGATTTTTTCCTGAGACTACTGATGAGGACAGACGTAGAATTACCAGACTCTGTGGAAGCTCTGGTACATTCTTCACTAGAGTGTACGTTAATTTCAAAATCTTCAAGATTGGTAGTCTCGCAATATCACTAGGAATCATCTCTAGCAGCGTGCAATCCTCTCCATAAATCTCCTCAAGTTTCTCCAGCATCCCAATAGCCTCGGGTAACTTTTGCATGCGACTCTGGGTCATCTTCAACACTTTCAAGCTCTCTAGATTGACAATGGTAATTGGCAACTCTGTAATGCCTGTTCCCGAGATATCCAACTCAACTAAACGTTTCAGCATTCCAATCGAGTCGGAAGCATCATTAGCTTGATGGTTCCAACAATGACCGAGCACTCAAGATTTGCGAGTTCTCCGATTGAGCTTGGAACTTGACTAATGCTTCCATAGAAATGATAATTATCTATGAGCAACTCGGTCACCGCTTTCAGAGAATCCAAATCAACATGTACCACTCCGAGCTGAGAAAATCCATTTAGATTCAAGTGCTTCAGACGTCTCGGTGAACAATGGATCTATCAATTCTTAACAAACTTTCACACATCTCTAGATTTAATATTTCTAAAAATAAATATGCAGAGAGGTCGAGTTGTGCTTAACTTGTGGCACCGTGACAGATCAAGGACCTTTAATCTTGTAGCCACCTGCCATAAGCAAAAATATCGACTAAGGAAGCATTCCACCAAAGTAACTTCATAAATGCTCTGTGCAAATCCATTCCTTTTAACTTAAGCCAAAACCATTCTCTGGCACACATTTTTTTCATTTTTTTTCCAATATTATCCCCATCAACAAATAAAAGAAAATGGATCTATTTTCAAAGTACCCTTCATCGAATAATAAAAAGACAAAAGAATGTAAGCAACATATCTCTTATAGATTATAACATCCCTTTTCAACTTCATCATGGAATTACTGATATTGTCCCGACTCTAGTACTTATGACTTTCCTATGTAAATGCATCATCAATAAACATCAATATAGAAGATAATCTTACGTGTCTTCTGACAATCAACTAATCTATTTATGCAGTTTTATGTTTTCTTTTTTTGTTTTTTTGTTTCATACATTAGTTAAGATAAGGGCAGTATTAGCGCTCACATAACCTTTGAAGAGTATAACATCTTTTTAAACTATTGACGTACTAAACAAGTCAATTTGCATGTGCAATTTTACTCGCATCCTATGTATAGTATAGATAGTCTTACTCACCACTTATGTTTAAACATCTAGTAGTGACAACTTATTGGCTTGATCAGGGAACTCAAAACAACGTGAATGTTCATATAATGTTCTATAAAAGTAGTGTCAGTCAATAGATATGAAGCAACATCAATTATTCCATTAGATTATTTAACAATTCGATAAATCACTTGTATGAATATCTGAATAAGTAATTTCCCAAAAATGGAGTTACTAGTAACATGGAATGCCCACATTACAATACCCTTTAATCAAGCAGCTACAATCAATTTGAATAAGAAAGCCATCTTTCAACCAAAAAAGAAGAAGAAAGCCATCAGGAAAAGATTTGTCATAAATGATAAAACAGCAACAGCATAGTATCAATGTAAAATTATAAATGCAATGCAGATTAATGATCAACAACCAAATCTTAACATCTTTTTTCTGGTAAATTTATCGTTTCATTCAATAAAAATGGAAAAACGCAACCTTGAAAGATCTACACATGTTACATTCTCTCCATAAACACAACAAAATATCTATGAATAGAATATTGAAAGAATGAAGTAATAATATCGAAGGTAACATTCTTCCTGTTGACCATAGTGTGCACAACAAATCTATGACTTAAATGTAAAGTAATTGTTTGAGTCAATATAATTCTAGTGAAAACTATTTCAGCTGTGGAATGAGGATAGTTGTCATAAGCCTTCGTCATGACCAAGACTTGTTCTATGAATTAAGTCAATAAACTTTATTAAAAAAAAAAAGGATCAGTAAAATGACGATCTACAAATCCATGCGACACAAGAGCTGGTGTGACTCAAGAAAATATAACATGTTATACCAAATTATTTGTACACACATACCTTGAGTTGAGTCCAACCACCCCAATGTTCATCTATTGAGCTATTGGATAGGTCAAGGATGACTAGATTTTTTGGGCAAAAGTTGGTTGCCCGCATTTCTTTTGGACATCGTTGCCAACAAAGCCATCTCAATTCTGAAAAGAGACCCTCAAGGTCTCCAGAGAGGGTCCTACCAGATATTTCGAGAAATCTAATATTTGGCACTTCGATAAAGTCTTCTGATCTCAAAACAGAGTCTTGGAGAAGTTTCATATAGAAAACTGCAGCAGTTTCAGTTCCCTAAATTGAGGAAAGAGTGGATTCAACGTGAGGAGTGCCGAATAGAGCTTGAAATAAAGGGAAAACAGTCCAAGGAAGATTTCTGCAATGAAAAAAGTAGACGAGGGTGCACTTAGACTTATACCTTCTTATTATGGACAAAATCAGGACCTTCTTCCTGATTCCACACCCGAGAACCCTTTCTTGGGTCTTTGCAATTTTCTTGGTTCACAATGCTCCTGCCTAAGTCCTTAAGCAGATCATGCATCCATAGTTTATTCTCTTCTCCGATTTTCACCAAGGACATTAAAAGCAGACGATCAATCCCCTCATCCGGAAAAAATACATAGCCATCCCACATGTAATCTGCATAACTCTTGTTTTGTCCAACTAGAAAGCAAGCAATATCAAGAAATACTTGTTGATGCCGAAGATCTAAATCCTCATAACTCAACATTAAATTTTTCTTCACAAGCTCATGAGGAAAACCTTCCATCTTGTCCAGTGTAGCTCGCCACACTGCTTCGCTTTTTCCACGTAACAATGAGCCCATCACTTCAATAGGCAAAGGAAGACCTCTGGTTTTTGCAATAACTTTCTTAGATAGTTTCAAGAATGCATTTGGAGGAGAGTTGCTTCTAAAGGCGTGCTTGCTAAAAAGTTGAAGAGCTTTGTCATTGTTGAGTTCCTCAGCTTCATGAATTAAACAATGGTCATATTGATCTTCGAATCCACGTAAAACACCTTTGTCTCTTGTTGTAACAACTATCTTGCTTCCCGAACCAAACCATTCTTTCTTTGCTACCAATGCCATAAGTTGGCTCGCATGGTCTACATCATCAAGAAAAATAAGAACTTTCTTTTTGCAAAATCGATCTTTGATCATATTCATCCCATGCTCAATGCTAGAAAGTTCAACTCTGCGTCGCCAATGATATCGAGACTAATCGCTTCTGCACATTTAATAGACCAAAACCTTTTGATGCTTCTCGGATATCTGAAATGAAGCTACAGCTGTCAAAATTATTAGATAGTTTTTCAGAGACAACCTTGGCAAGAGTTGTCTTGCCCATTCCACCCATTCCCCAAATGCCGATGAGCCTTACGTCCTCGATTCAACATTCAGCAAATCTACTACTTCATTCACTGATTCGTCCATTCCAACTAAATGATCGGATATATGCACACAAGACACCTTAAAGCTTAACCGACACTTTCCGAGCAATCAAATGTGCAAGTTCTCCGTCACGTGTCGGGACACAAAACATTATCAAGTGAATTATAAGATTGGTAGCAAACTTTTTCACTTGCAAGATCAAACAATAACATGAAGTTACAAAATTGATGCTGGACCAAGGGAACAGAAGAATAAATACATGATTCTCTGGTTCTGTTCAATCTAGGACGATAGGTTATAATGCTTATGTCAAGCAGGTAATCCTTGAGTCTTGAGACAATGGAGTGTAAAATTCCATGCGCTATCCATCACAATTTTTGGTCCAGAACTAAGAAAATATTTTGCTCTATAAATTAAATCCGCATTCAAGTAAAAGAAATAGAGATAAAAGGGAAGATGGAGTTGAGTGAGTTAACATACCTTGTGTTCTTGGTGTCCCATCCCTTGATTTTAGTAACTTTCTTGAGCGCCTTCTCCCAGCCTTGCACAGCCTCAGCCCCAAGTTCTCTTTTATGCTGAGTCAATGCATCCCTATATGCTCCGGTTTCAAGCTTCACAACAGAAGGTTCCACGTCATAAAAAATTGGCATAACCTGCAGTCCGTCGGTTTTCCTACGATTCATCATGTGTTCCAGCTCACGCAGGCACCACCTACTGGAGGCGTAATCTCTGGAGAAGATGGGAATGCCTATTTTCGAGTCATCAATGGCCCGGAAAATCTCCGGACCGATCTCTTCACCGACGTCGATCCCCTTCTTGTCGATGAAAACATTGATACCCTTATCCCGCAAGGTAAGATAGAGGAAATCTGTAAAGTTAGAGCGAGTATCCGGTCCTCGAAAACTCAAGAAGACGTCGAACTCACTTCCCGATAAGCCATGGCTTTTGGATCCAGTTTCCAGAGAAGAGCTCCTCTTTCTTTCCATCTTAGCTAAGTATGCTAAAAATTCTGAAAGCAAATGACAAAAGATTTGACAAGCTTTAACAGGGGCCAACAAGCGACAGTCAGTTAGGGAAGCGAGGCTCAGTTTCCATTTCCATCCTGTCGCAGCATTGATAGAGAGAAATTGCAGATATATGATCGAAGGATTAAGAAATGGCCTAAGCCCCACAAGAAATTGCAGATGTATGATTCGGTATAATTGTGGAAATATTATATATTTCAAGGGAAAAAATGTATAATTGTGTCGGCAATAAAGATTAAATCAAACAAAAAGTAAAACATAAAAAATAAAGCTCGAAACTAGCTTTTTTTTCCTTTTATGCCTATGCACCATATCATTGTCCTTTAATTGGAATGTGTCATCTTTTCGCTTTTTCTTTTCTTTCCTTACTTTTCTTTTTTCCGAAAGGTGATTAGAAAAAGTGTAAGATAACGTGTTGGTGAAGCAAAGTCACACTTTTTCACTTCCATTGGACTGGGGCCCACCGGAGTCAAGTCAAGGTAATTTAGTGGAAGTCGAGGTCTGAGTAAACTATAAATGTGAAACACATGTACCCAAACAAGGAAAAGAAATGAAGAATTGGGACTTGATTGACATTAAAGATTGAGTGGCCTGATCGTAATGGTCATGAACAAAGTGCTGCTTTTTCGGAGTTACTTTATTGTATTATTATGAGTCAAAAGCAACAAGAAAAATAAAATCTAAAAAAGCTGGATTTGTGACTAATTTAGGTGTAAGTAATTTTTATATCCATTTAGGTTGGATGATTTGTTTATGTGATTTTTTATTGAATAAAAATTTACGTATAAGGAAAATTAAAATTATTATCAAATTTTTTAAATTTTGTTATGCAATCCACAAACCCGGATCAAATTATCGAAATAGGAAATTTGCTAACATAGAGATGTCTAGAAATCTCAAATAAATCAAGATTAGAATCGAACAATATCAAATTAGATAATCAATAATTGCGAACTAGGCAACGAATACTCAAATGGAATCGGTTCGAGAAATCACCTAGTTTGAAGTATTTGTTTCCAAGAATCGGCGCTGGCGACGGGGAGCTTTACGGCGACCGGTGAGGAGGAACGCCAGGTCCAAAGCAGCAACGATGGCAAGTCAGCAAGGACACAGCAAATTGCAGACAGGGTCGCTAGAACAAAAGATGCAGCGGTGAAGGTTTGTTGGTGGTGTTGGGCAGTCTAACTGGAAAGCTGGGGTCACCCGGACCCTGCTCGGAGGCGACAGTGTGGGATTCGATCAACGCTAGTCTGCGCTGGGCAACCTGCGAAAAGAAATCAAAACGCAGCAGAGGAAACAAAACAGCAAAGCGGTGGCGTCAAGTGGAGCTGGGATGCCGCCTGGAATCACCGGAAACCACCTGGGGCTGCAGCTGCGGTGCTAGAATAAGTCGGCAAAGCTGCCGTCGGGGCTGCAGCAGGACGTGCTGAGCGCGACGAAGCGTGCCGGCAAGCGAGGTGGAGGCGCGACGATGGACAAGCGGGCAGCGAGCGCGGTGACCGGTGAGGGGCGGCGGCGTTCGTAGAAGGACAGGAGCCAGAGATCGACACCGGCAAACAAGGTCTCGAGAATTTCGAGGAGAAAGCAAACTAGAACGCCGAACGAAAGCAGCAACGACGCCGAGAAATCAAACCACACCGGCGAACAAGGACCGGAGAACACCCAAGAACGATGAACAGTCGCCTTTTATCTTTCTCGTTGTTGCGTGTCTAAGGGTTGTGCAGACAGCCGCGCCACCTAAGCATGTCTTCTTATAGTGGTTATTTTTTTTTTTTTTTTTTTTTTTAAGAGAAAATAACTCAAATGGTCCTCAAATATTGATTTATTGTGCAATATCTTTTACTTTATTTAATATGGTCCTTTAACTATAGCTCAATGTGTAATATGGTCCTTGAATTTTTAATTTATTTAACGTGATTTCTAAACTTTTGATACATGTTAAATTTGCTACTTGAACTCCTTCTATTAATTTAAGTTCATAGAAAATATTGAATATTTTCATATATTTTAAGTTTTAAATTGAATATGTACCAAAAATTCAGAAATCATATTGAACAAATAAAAAGTTCAAGGAACACATTACATATTGGGTTAAAGTTCATGGATCATATTAAATAAATTAAAAGTTCAAGATCGTATTATATATTGGGGCCAAAGTTCAAAGAACTATTTGTATCATTATCCCTTTTGTGAACTATTAATCGCCCCTTTCTTTTTAAAATAATCACATATTACTCTCAATATTCCTTTCCCTCTCAAACCTCACGTAAAGCTCCCGGAATTTGCTTCAGATATTCTTTATTGTTGGCCGAGCAACCCTAGCTAGATTGGGTCTCATCTTTTCCTTTTTGACTTATTGTTCTCCTTCGTCGTTTCCTGCAATGTGTAAGACCCCGATGATTCTTCTTCTTCTCTTCGATGTTGCCGTGATATGGTTGCGAAGACTTGGATGATGGAAAACGCGGTATGATGCATTTCAAGGAAGTTGCAAGAACTACGTGTGGAATGGGGGTCAATGAGCAATGGTTAAGTTATCAACTTCTATTTACATTTCTATCCGCTAGAATTACTATAAATTGAGTTTCATCTATAATCTTCTATTTACATATCTTTATAACGCCTTAAAATTACCATTCTTTTAAAAAAATTAACAACTTTAATTAAAGTGACTTATCTACATTTTTCTATTTAAGCTATCAATTAGTTTTGGGTTACCAAAAATAACTCTTCTTTAAGTTAGTTGCTAAGTTTATTTTTTTTTTTTTTTACCGACCTTTCTTATTTTCTTTTACCCATTTCCATTCACCTTTCTTTTTTTTCGCCTTAAATTTAATAACTCTCATTTGTCAACCTTTTCTTCAATTAAGTTTACAACCAGTTGTGCGCTCTCATTTGAGTTAATTATCAATGTTTATTTGGTTTTTCGTAATTTATTAAATTTTCCATTTAATTACTTAATGTGGCGACATCACCAAATAAATATGGGTAATTTTCTATATAATTTGGTAAGTTTAAGATGGTGATAATTGAATAAAATTTTCCAACTAATAAGAGAATTGGTTTATGAGTCATAAAAGTAATTAGGAACCATAATTTCTTGGAGCCCGCGAGGAAACTTCAAGAAGGCGCTTCAAAGGTTATCTCTGTGGTTGGCACACCGTGTGAAGTGGGTGAAGACTAACACTATGTTGCCTAGCCATCAACAAAAAGAAAGAGTTTAAAGATCAGTCATGAAAGGAATTTCAAATTAATGGCGCATAGAAGCGCACCATCATCTAGACAAACAGCCATTAATGAGTTAAGCCACCATCTTTGTTGTATGCATTCTACAGACATTATCGTCATGACCACAAGCATTGAAGTTCATGACACAAACCATGTGCTGAGGCACCTCGAAAAATTTATCTCACCCCAACCAACGTAGTGTACCCAACAACATGTTCAATTTGAATAAACAAAATCAGAAACAAAACCCTAGAATCGAATCGATGCAGAGATCCCCAATCACAAAAAACCTAGACTCAAAAAAAATGAAATTGTACCTACCACTCTTCGATGCATGGATTCTCAACGTACAAAGCACTAGGTAAAGTTGGTTTTCTTTCCATCCAAAATAATATTCTCTTGTTGTTTTCAAACTTCTATTTCTTAGCAAATACTTACCAACTTTAGTTGGAGTGGCCAAATAGTTTGAGGTTACCAATGTTAATAACCATGTTTATTTTTAATTATAAACTTTTCTTATTTTTTTTTCAACTTCCAATTACCTTCCTTTATTAGGCCTTAAACTTTCCAAGTACTCACTTTAATTTAAGTGATTTATCAACCTTTTCTCTGATTAATTTTCAACTAGTTACTAACTCTTATTTGGGTTAATTAGCAATGCTTGTTTAGTTTTTCTTGATTTATCAACTTTTCCATTAGATTATTTAATCTGTAATAGAATTTGTAAGTCACCAAATAGACATTGGTGAGTTCATATATATTTAGTAAACGTAAGATGTTGTTAAGAAAGTTAAATAAAGGTTGCTAAATAATAAGGAAGTTTTTTGCCAATGATAAAAGAAGATGGTAGTTTAAAAAAAAAACCAAATAGACTTTGGTAACCAATTTCTTAGGGTCCACGAGGAGCTTTCCAAGAACGACGCTCCAAAGGTAAAAATCTCCATGGCTAGTGTACCGCGGGAAGTGGAAAAGAGTGACATTCTTTTCCCAGCCATAAAAAAAAATGTAGTTTAAAGTCAGTCATGAAAGAATTCACAAACGATCATCCATTATTGTGTCTCTATGACCTTTCTTGGAAATCAAAAATCAACTGTTCTTTAAAACTTTCGAATACCTACTACTTGACATGTACATAACATAGCAAAACAGAGGAATTAAAAACAAGAGGGCTGGGAAAATGCGAGATGGCGAGATAATATTAGTAAGTTTGATGAATGTACTTAGCAAGAGGAATAATTGCGAGATGGCTTGTCTTGTAATACGAAACTTCATTAAAGTTGTTTGTGTATAGTTGTGAGATGGCGTACCATTTGCCTTCCGCCGACTATCTATTTTGTGTGTGTTCTTTGTGAAAGGGAAAACAAGATAACGCATTTAACCAACACCAAACTATTAGATCGCGATGCATCTTTGAAGAGTTCTCTAGAGGATCATGAGAGATTGTAGAGGACAATTAATCCAATCTCCTAAATCAATCTCTCTTTTTGGCTTGGACAACACTTCAATCAGCACACAACTATTCAAGTTCATATGATTTTTCTAAATTGTAGAAACGTAAAAGTGCTCGTGTAATTGCTTTATATTCAAAACTATCGGCTCTAGACAACGGAAGGATCGATGCGCTCGCAACCATCAATAAAGTTTGCCCCCACAAATTTGGTTGAGAAATCACTTTCATTAGTTATTTTCTCACTTTTTCGTTATTTTTCCACCATGACCGAGAACTGCACTAAATTGATATATAACTTATGAAGGTTTAAGAGCAAAGTTTAAGCATAATCTAATTGAAATTTTACTCATCATTCATTTTTTTTCAAGCACATAAATAATATGTTTATTATTGAATTAATAAATTTGTATTTACCTTTAATTTTTTATTTGGTTTTCCCACTGATGAAAATTTCTGAATCCGTCCGTGATTTTCTCCATCGTAACACAAATATAAAGCAGCCAAGATAAGTCCAAGGAAATCTCAATTACAGAAGTAAAAAAAAAATCACAAAGCTAACCTCAAATGGTCAAACTAGGATTCAGATTCAACCAGGTCGCGGCAGGTCCTCGATTGCCTCGGGCTCGTTCCGTCCAATGATCAGCACGGCTCGCTGATGAGGTGGACCTTTGGACCAGTCGCTATAATGGCGCAACAGTGGAGCTAACGCGGGACTGACACGGAGCGACTCTGACTATAGTTAAATTAGCAACTGGGACGAGGAGTGACACGAAGAGACACAAGATCGCGTGAAACTGAATCGGGACAATCAAGTCATTTATGACAAACCCACTGGAACGCACACAGGTTGGAATTTTTTATTGTATTAACTGAACAATAGACAAATAGACTATAGGAACTAATTTCTTGGAGGCCGTGAGGAAACTTCCGAGAAGGGCGCTCAAAGGTTATCTCCTTGGCTGGCACACCGTGTGAAGTGGGAAAAGACTAACACTATTTATGTTGACCAGTGATTGAAAGGAAAAGTCTCAAATTAATGACGTATAGAAGCACATCGTACGTCTAGACAAATAGTCATAAATGAGTTAAAGCCATCATCTTTGTTTTTATGCATTCTACAGACATTATCACTCTTTTCTAAAGTCCGCTCAAATTCACAAGCATTATAGTTCATGACACAAGCTGTGTCCCGGGACCCCGAAAATTTATTTCGCCCCAACCAATGCAGTGAACCCAACAGACATTTTCAATGTGAACAAACCAAATCACAAACAAAACTCTCATTTGGGTTAATTAGCAATGTTTGTTTAATCTGGAACAGAATTGATATGTTACTAAATATACATTGGTAATTTCATATATTTGGTAAACGTAAGATGTTGTTAAGAAAGTTAAATAAAGGTTGCTGAATAATAAGAACTTTTTTTTTTGCCAATGATAAAATAAGTTGGCAATCTAAAAGAGAAAACAAATAAAATTTAGTAACTAATTTCTTAGGGTCCACGAGGAGCTTTCCAAGAACAACGCTCCAATGGTAAAAATTCTCCACGGATGGTGTACTGCGTGAAGTGGAAAAGAGTAACATTCTTTTCTCAGCTATCAACAAAAAGAAAAAGTTTAAAGTCAGTCGCGAAAGAATTCACAAACAATCATACTTTATCGTGTTTCTATGACCTTTATCGGAGATATAGAATCAACCCTTCTTTAAAACTTTCGAATACCTGCTACTTTACCTTTACATCACGTAGCAAAACAGAGGAATTAAAAACAAGAGGGCTGGGAAAATCTTAGTAGGAAAGGAAATAGTATTAGTAAGTTCGGTGAATGTACTTATTAAGAGGAATAATTGCGAGATGGCTTGTCATGTAATATGAAACTTCGTTAAGGTTGTTTTTGTCTTCTTCTGAGTACCTGTTTAATGTGTGTTCTTCATAAAAGGGAAAACAAGATAACAAGATAACGCATTTAACCAGCACCAAACTATTAGATTGCGATGCATCTTTGAAGAGTGCTGTAGAGGATCATGAGAGATTGTAGAGGACAATTAATCCGATCTTCTAAATCATTCTCTCTCTTTGGCTCGAGACAACACTTCAATCAGCACATATCTATTCAAGTTTGTATGATTTTTTTGAACCATAAAAACATAAAAATGCTCATGTAATTGCTTGATATTCAAAACTATCGGCTCTAGCTTTCAATGTTACACCCAACTGAAGGATCGATACGATTACAACCATAGCAAAGTTTGGGGGCAATAGGGCCCCCACAAATTTGATGAGAAATCACTTTGATTAGTTATTTTCTTACTTTTTCATTATTTTTCCTGAGAACTGCGGCAAATTGATATATATATGTATATTATAAAGGTTTAAATACAAAGTTTAATTAAAATCTACTTGAAATTTTACTCATCGTTCTATTTTTTTTTCAAACACAGAAATAATATGGTTACTATTAAATCAAAAAATTTGTATTTACCTTTTTACTTTCTATTACGTTTTCCCACCGATGAAAATTTCTGAATTCGTCCGTGATTTTTTCCATTGTAATCACGAAATCCAAGGGAATCTCAATTATAGAGGTAAAAAATTCACAAAACTAACCTCAAATTCTGAAGGCCAAAATATATTCAGAATCGGACAAAACCGGAAAAGAAAGGGTCCAAATAGGATTCAACCAGGTCAGCAGGTCGTTGAATGCCCTATGCTAGTTCCCTCCACTGATCTGCACGGCTCGTTGACGCGGTGGACCTTTGGACCAGTCGCTATAATGGCGCAACAGTGGAGCTGAGGCGGGACTAACGCGGAGCGCTCTGATCGTAGTCCAATTAGAGACTTTTCTTTTTGGTCGAACAATTAGAGATTGACGAGTGACGCGAATGGACACAAATTCAGTCGAGGCAGGTCCCCGTCACGCGAAAACGGAATTAGGACAGTCAAGTCGCCTATGACAAATACTTACGGGTAAAGTGTCTGAGGTACTCTTTGTAAATACTTAGAGGTGTGGCTGGGGCGTGGATCGATCTAATGTGCTGTGTGTATAACGATTATTGGAAAGTACCATGGTTACTTAGTTTATAGTAGGATTACTATAGAAGGAAGTCAGGTCTTGCGTGACAGCAAGTTCTACACTTGAAATAAGGCGGTAATTGTACTCATGGCATAATTAGTAGAATTCCACCTATTTGGGTTGTTAGACCTTGAAGAGAAGAGGAGACACGCCCATGCCGAGCCTCTATAAATCTTTTTTGCAATCTCTTTCTCTAAATTCTTTAATTTCCACCATTTAGAATTAGAATTTTTATTAGGGTAAGTCGTAAAAACTTAGTTTGTGTTTTCTTTAAAAGCAAATTGATCCTCCCTCTTGGGTGCTTATTTGGGTCTAACGATTGGTATCATAGTCGGCTCCTTGTTGTAAAAGTGTTTTTGAGATAAAGATGGATGCCGATAATTGTTGGAACTAGCTTGAACTGATTATCGGACCTCCTTTGTTTAGTGGTACTAATTATTCTCATTTGAAACATAGGATGGCCATGTTCATTCAATCAATGGACCACGAACTTTGATGGTTGTGCAAAATGGACACTTTGCACTGATGACGTGAGAAAAGTATCATTGAATGCAAAGGCAAAGCATTTAGTATCAGTGCAAAATGGACACTTTGCACTGTCGTGTGTTACTCTTTTGCTCTTGGACAATAACATTCACTCCAGCATCTAGTATCGGTGAACATTCAGACCAAAAAAAAAAAAAAAAAAAAGAAGACTTCATATGAACATGCCCATTCTTCTCTAGCATTTAGTATCGGTGACCAAGTAATGCTCTAATGATCAAAGAGCAGTGATTGACAGCGAAATGCCACTCAGATACTAGAACAAGATTAAACACTAAGATCTAATTAAATTAACCTAAAAAAACAAATTTCTGAACGCTTTCTAATTTTCTGATTATTTTGGAATTTTTCTGATTTTTTTTATATTTTCTGAATTTTTAAATATTTTCTAAATATTTTTCAGACTTTTTAATATTTTTAGATTTTTGAACATTTTAGAATTTTCTTTGGAATTTTTAATTTTTTATATTTTATTAATAGAATAAGAATTCCGGACCGGGTCCCTGACTCGATTCGCCCGGCTACCTGACCCGACAACTCTCTCTGACCCACCCGGGATCTCTTTTTCCTATTTCTTTTCTGATTTTTTTTATATATTTTTCCTCTTTTCTTTTTGGGAAAATGCCATAAAAAACCTAAACTTTGTCACTTGTGATAGATTTATCTTGAACTTTTTTTGTGACACGAAAAATCCCAAACTATACCACTTGTGATAAATTTAGCCTGAACATTTTTTTGTGACACTAAAACCCCAAAGGCTCGGCCGACCCTTGCCCGACACCGGTGAGGGAAGCCCTCGCTTGAGTCGGGCGAGGGCTTCCCTTGCTTGCCCAGGCGAGGGCGACCTTCATCGGAGTCGGGCAAGGGTCGCCGACTCTTGGGCCGGCGACGGTCGCTCGAGCCTTCTCCGGCGAGGGCTACCCTCATCGAAGAAGAAAGAAAAAAATCAGAAAAAATCAGAAAAAGGAAAAAGACGAAAATGCCCTTATGTCAAAGTATAATAGGGTAAATGTGTCACAATATGTATAGTTTTGGATTTTTAGTGTCACAAAAAAAAGTTCAAGGTAAATTTATCACAAGTGATATAGTTTGGAGTTTTTCGTATTACAAAAAAAAGTTCAAGGTAAATCTGTCACAAGTGGCAAAGTTTAGGATTTTTTGTGGCATTTTCCTTCCTTTGTCCTTTCCTTTTTTTTTTTCTTCTTCTTTTCCTTTTTTTTTTTTTTTCTTCCCCTTGAGCTCACCGAGAGCTCTTCACCAAGACCTTCATCCTCCATTGCCGGAGCAATTTTTCTCCAACCACCGGCGCTTGCCGGCCAATGCCAGCAATCATCACCACGAACTCACCTTCGCCATTGTCCGACTACTCCGACCATCTATCTTACTCGTCAGCAGGCCGTTCCCGACGACGACTTCCCCTCGCCAAATCACAATTCCACTCATGCAAGGCAATCAAGCGTGAAAACTAATGTAAATTAACCTGGTTACAAATCCTGTTGAACATCTGTGATCAAGTGACATGCCTCCGGTTGTTTCTAGCCAATAGCCGCCATGAGAAGACCAATTGATGCAGAGAACGTGGCAAATCAAAGAAAACGATGGCAACAAAACAAAAGAAAATATTCAGATTCGGTAACAACGAGGCGTGAAATGGAATCGGATTTATATGCTGAAAAAAACAACCGAAATAAGCGATCCGCATTTACATGTTTCATATTTGATGATAAGCATCGACAGTTTTACAGTCGCACCTTTGAGGTATTTTGTCAAACGCTATATGTGCAACAAGAAGAATGGACTTTTCGCTGAGAAATCTGAGCCGCAATCTCACTTAAAATCAGTAGTAATATCACAAGCCTTTGCAAATCATTCAGTTCAGCCTCAATCTCAAACGAGTTACTCGCAAATTACGTAAAAGAGATTCGGTCACCCGTCGAGAAAGAGGAAAGATGATGGTACCTGGTTTATCAATAACATCTTCTAGGCCGTCGTAGATGCTCGATTTCGAGATTGAAACTTTCACGACCGTCCACGAATGGACCTCGCAACTAGCGACGGAAGTTTCTAGACGGGATCTAACGCTTCCAGTTCTCGTCGCCGGAAAGCCGAAGGAAACAGAGCGAGAAGCAAGCGGCTCAAGAACACTGAGGAGCTGCGGCCACGAACACTTCAGACGAACTTCGCACCGAATTCGCCTCCCTCGAGCTCCACCGTTGCGGAATCGAGCACGATGAGAAAGAGTGCTTTCTCTCAGAAAATCCGATCCCTCTCTCTCTCTCTCTCTGTCTCTCTCTCGAATCTCTACCAATCCATGGGAATGAATATCGGTGGTGGATGAGATGGCTGGGGAGCGAAGGACGACGAGGGAGTGGTTGTTTCCTGTTTTAGAGGGAGAGTTCGTCTGGTCCCAGAGAGAGAGAGAGAGAGCCTCCCCTGCAACTCTCCATCCCTCCATCTCGCCATCCCCCTCAAGACAACACTCCCTATCCCCTCTTTCCTTTTGGCTCTTTTCAATACGTCTTCTTCAACCTGCGGAGAACGGCCCCCCACCTCCATCGGAAATGCCACAAATCGAGAGAGAGAGGGGTCGCGAGGGAGCCGGCCAGAGATCGTCGGACGGCAACCCCATGCTGCTGTGCGTCCTCCGTTCTGCTCCTGTAAGCCCGCGCCACCCCACTGGTCCCCTCTGCCAGGGGTAAGAAAAACATTTGCGGGCCGGGCCGAAGGTAAAAGGAAAGTGGGCCGGCCCGCGCCAGAACGGAAAAAGGGGAAACAAGACCAGGCCGGGCTGATCCGGCCCACTCGAACCGCGTCGGACCTGCCCGGGTTTTTAGTTTTTTTGTTTGATTTTTTTTAACATGAAAAATGTGTCTAATAGACCCCATTAATGTAAATGCACCTAACGTCTATATGCCGTGTAATTTAATAAAAATATTTTTATTTATGGGTTAAAAATTAGCCCCAGATTTTATATGCAATTAAATCTTAAATGGATAGTCAAAATTTAGGTATCGCAGACAATTTTTTTTTATCGTCTACAAAATTCTAATTGCTTTTCTAAAAAATGCCTTAATATTACCAACTTTAATTAGAATGGCTTACCTACTCTTCTCTATTTATATTATCAATTAGTTTTGAGTTACCAACTCTTATTTGAATTACATACCAAATTTTTTTAATTACCCATTTTTATTATTTTTTATCAATTTTTCTTTCACTTTTTTTTAATTAAGCCTTAAATTTACTAACTCTTATTTGTCAACATTTTCTTCGATTAAGTTTTCAACCGGTTACCAACTCTCATTTGAGTTAACTATCAAGTCCATTTGGTTTTTCTTAATTTATTAACTTTTTCCATTGAGTTACTAAATCTGGAAAAAATTGGGAAGTCACCAAATAAATATGGGTAATTTTATATATAATTGCAAATTTAATATGTTGATAATTAAACAAATTTTTTCAAATAATAAGAGAATTGGTTTGTCAGTCATGAAAGAAATTGGTAATTAATTAAAAAAAAGATGATGCTTAGTAATTTCTTAGACCCACAAGGAGCTTTCCAAGGTGGACGCTCGAAAGGTGATCTCCACCGTCAGTGTACCGCATGAAATGGAAAAGACTTTTTACACTTTTTTCCCACCCATCAACGAAGAGGAAAATTTTCAAACAGAAAAAGACAAAAAGGAAAAGTTAAAGATTAGTCATGGAAGCAATTGCATATGAACTATCATCGTACTTCTACAACCTTTCTTGATAGTCTAGAATAAATTATTATTGTCTTGCTTTAAGGCAGCCTCAATCTCTTCGTGATCTTGACCGGGATCGAATTAACTAGACTCGAATAATGGGAAAATTATTAAAAAATTCATAAATCTATCGCACATTTACCAATTTAATCCTAAATCTTTCAATTTTACCAATTGAGTCCATTCAGCTAATTTTTGCTAGAATTCGGTGACAGGAATGCCAATCGTTCTATATGACATGACCGGCATTGATCTGGATAATTTTTAATAATATTTTTTTCAAATTTCTTAATATATTTTTGAATGGTTTATTTTTATTTTTATTTTTCCTTATTTTTGTGTTTTTTTTTTTTGCCGATGAGGGCCACCAGTGGTGATATGATATTCATTGTACAATGGATAGATTGAATTTCTTCTTCTTTTTTTCTTTCTACCAAATGTTCATGTTTGTGAGTTTGCAACACAATATTTATTAATCAAAATAATATGGTTATAAAAAAAAAAATCAAAACAATAAGGTTGTATATAGTCTGTGAGGTAGTGTACTCATTTGTCTTCTTTGAATTATTTATTTTGTGTGCTTTTGACAAAACGGAAAACAAGAAAACGCATTTACCCATAAGCATTGCAGACAATCCATCTTTAAAGAATGCTGTAGAGGATCATGAGAGATTTTAGAGGACAATTAATTCGATCTCTCAAATAAATCTTTCTCGTTGGCTCGGACAACACTTGATCAGAACAATTTGTATGATTTTTCTTCTGAACCAGAGAAACTAATAATGCTAAAAGACATCAAAAAATTGGGATGCGAATCCACAAATCTCTCCTCGAGAGAGGATTGTTACGCATCCAATGTGCACACTTGAAGTGGCCGGCTATGCAGGCTGACGGTGGCGGAGAGTAGCCAAACGGTGAATTGAAGGCAATGACGAAGGAAATCTAGAGGAAAACTTGGTTCCTCCACCAAGCGTAATCTCTCATGGGCGCATTCGTGGACTTTCCAATTTGGACGGGGACCGAATTATTAATTTTTGCATATTTCCATTTGGTTTCATTTATTCATACATTTAATAAAAGCTACCTAAATGGCTGATTTTGCTTGAAACGTGATTAAAAATAAGGTGTCTAACGACCATCGTAAAATGAGTCCCTAACATTTTGATGACAAATTCCTTCAAGCCTAAAAATTCAAGATTTACTGATCTTACAAGCCTTTTTCAAGTGCTAGAGTGGGAGATCAGATTGGCATCAAACCATTTATTCTTCAGCTTCTTCAAGTGGGATGGATCAGGTATGCTTCATGAGGAACTGCACCATCCGATCGTAAGTGTTTCTAGTGATTCCAGTTTGTCAAGACCTTCAATCTTAACCAATTTCAGACAGTTCTATAGTGTAAAGTCCTCAAGGTTTTTTCAAGTTGGATAAGTCAGGCAATGTCTTAAGGGAACCAGAGTCCTCAAAGTGCAAGAGTCGTAGATTCTCCAGTCTTTCAAGCCCACTGAACTTGCTACACTGGAACTTGAGAACTCTGAAGCGTTGCAACAATGTTAAACCCTCAAGGCCTGGAATATCAAAATGCTGTCGCTCGAGAGTTAGCTCCAACAATTTCTCCAAGTTGGAAAGGTCAACAACGTCATGAAGATTGCAATTTTCGACTGTAAGTTTTCCTCAAACTAGAAGGAAGCTATCCAATGTGGCGCGGGTTCTCGCAGATTTTGAGTTGTGGATTCTCCAGTAAGCCCACTCAACTTGCTTGACCAGCAATGGCGCACTCTCAAGCATTGTAACGATGTTAAACCTTCAAGGCATTGAATATCAAAATGCTGTTCCTGGAAAGTTAGCTCCAACAATTTCTCCAAGTTGGAAAGGTCCACAACTTCAAGAAGACAACAATTTTCAACTGTAAGTTTCCTCAAACTAGAGGGAAGTTGTCCAATGTGGCGCAAGTTCTTGCAGTTTTTCAGTTCGAGTTCTTTTAGATAACAAAGGCAACCCAAATAGGAGCTTATGCCGGTGATACTTGGAAGTTCCAACCTACAACATGGGCTGTAAGTGCTCACGTTTGTATAATTGGAGGCTATTATAAAAGATAATTCCACATTTCTTAAACTTACCAGGTTGGAGATCTCTGGAGCTTTTCCTGCGGCTCTTGAGGACAGACATAGACTTTGCAAACTCTGGGGAAGCTCTGGTACATTCTCCACACGAGTTCCTATTAATTTTAAAATCTTCAAGGAAGGTAGCCTCCCGATATCTCCAGGAATCATCTCTAGCCGATTGCAATCCTCTCCATAAATCTCTTCAAGTTTCTCCAACATCCCGCTTGCCTCAGGTAACTTTTGCATGCGACTTCTGTTCATCTACAACACTTTCAAGCTCTCTAGATTGATAATGGTATGTGGAAACTCCGTAATGCCTATGTTTGAGACATTCAACTCAGCTAAAGATTTCAGGCTTCCAATCGAGTGGGGAAGTGTTGTTAGCTCAGACTCTCCACATATGACCAAGCGCTCAAGATTTATGAGTGCTCCAATAGAAGTTGGGACTTCTCTAATGCTTATGCCATATCCAAAGTCGTCATCGGCGATTTTATCCATGAGTAGCTCAGTCAAAGCTTGCAAAGAATCTAATTTATTAGGCAACGTTTGGAGATGAAAACATCTATTTAGATTCAAGTGCTTAAGATGTTTTAGATGACTGATGGATTTATCAATGCTTACCAAGTTCCTACAATCCTCTAGAATTAAAACTTCTAAGGATAAATATGCGGAGGTTAGGTAGGAGTTGTGTCTAACCCATGGCAATATGACAGATAAAGCACCTTCAATCTTGTAGCCACCTGTCAAACGATTGTGTATGTTCAACGAGTTTGATTTACAAAATTTTTACAAGATATGAACAAATATATCGACTAGGGAAGCATTCCACCATAGTAACTTTATAAATACTTAGTGTATATCCATTGGTTGCGGTCCCGCTATTCTATTAACAACCATATATAATTTGACATCCAAAAGTGAAGAACTATTGTTGGCTGTTTAGAAGAAATATCTTATTTTATTAAGGGTGGTAGCTTTTTAAGAATTATATTACTAGTTTCTCATAATAGAATTTTGTTAAAGAGCCCTCATTAAACGTCCAAGTGAAGAAATATTGTTATCTTCAATGCATTGTCTCTTCTTTTTTTTTTTTTTTGGTAAGGAATGCATTCTCTTTTGTATTATGCATAATCAATAAATTGGAAATCAAAATACTTTTTATTAAATATGGGATTCTTCATGTTATTATTGATTTAATATATGTGATTTCACAAATAAATTCTAAATCACCAACCCAAAGCAACCAAGAACATAACCAAACATATTATAAGGAATATCCATTCATTCGTTTTGAATGAGATATTGTGAATTCATAAAGTTTCCAACCCCGTATAGAGTAAACCGGGTAGATTTATTTTAAATTATTGTATGTAGAGACTGGCGTAGATAATATCAATTGACAATATAACATGTTCACAAAAATCGATATAAAATATATTTTAACATGCCGAATTTACACATTTCCAGTACCAACAAAAGAAATTACCTCAATTTAAATTTTAAAAGTACAAAAAAGGATGTATAAAAAATCATCAAATACATAGTATATTCTCCAATTAAATATGTTGCCCCTCCAACAGTGAATATTTAAAAAGTTCTTTACACTAATGATAGACCATAATCGATTGAAGGTAACAAGAAGAGATTGAAAAGAAGGTTCAGTTCCTTCAAAGAGAGACAAAATGCTGCATTCGCAGCATTGAAACAAAACACAAATAGCATTTTGTCGTGTTTATGACATTAGTCGTTGCACATGTTTAAAAATAGACTTACTGAAAATTCTTTTAATTGGGTGATGTGGTCATACAATACAAAAATACAAAACTTATGCATAATTTAATACAAATGATACATACTTATCAACATTTTTCATTACTTTACTAAGTAATCTGAATCTGTTGTATACTATGTCTTGTTTATTTGTATATTTTTACGACATAACTTTATACATAGAATATTTGAATTTCAAAATAATGCTTAAATTTATTTTCAGACACTACCCAATTTCCATAATTCTTATTTACTAATTAATAGATGCATCATGTACCAATCATATACATGATAGACCAAAAATATTTGTTAATGAGAGTATTTAGATTTATTGACTACCATCTCAAATTACACGCAAGTTACTAAGGTATGTAAAGATATTAATATGCTGTTCTATGAGAATCAATTATTAGTTTAAGTACGTTAATGAAGTTCTTTTATCTTATCAATGTAAAGGGTAGAGATTCCTATTTAATGTTTGGGGAAACAGGGAATGAAAATTTGCCATTGTGTGACTCAATCACAAAACTCCACTCTACCCACTTCTTTTATTATAAATATGTATAAATATACTACTTATGTGAAGTTACCATAGAAGCTTGTTGAGACTGTTTGGTAAAGCTTTCCAGCAACAACTTCAACCGTAAAAAGGTGCGTTACAGCTTTATAAGGTGTTTGGACAATACCTCACAATTGCAGCTAATTCAAAGCTATAGAACCTTATAGAAGCTTTTAGAAAACTGCCTCGACCAGCTTTGATGTGCTACGACTTTAAAATATACATTGCCATACAGTACTTTACAATACAATTATAGCATGGTGCAACTACAATTTAGCTACCAAAAGAGATATAATAAACATATGTTAAACTAATTTTTTCTTTTCGATGTACATCTAGCTATCAGGGGTAATTGAGTCTAAAAACATTAAAAGAAGTTGCACTATGGAGTTCAAAAATGGTATCTTAGGGACATCCTTCAAGAGCTACATATCTTCTTTTAGTTTAATTAAAACCCCAATAAGATGACAACCCTCAGCCCGTGCAACGCATTTGCTGGTGTGGGAATGAAAAGGTAAACAAATATTATACCTAAAAATTAGTCCATACCTTGAATTGAGTCCACCCATTCCAGTTGTGCTTTATTCCACTCCGTGATAGGTGAAGGATGAGTAGTTTTTCAAGGCAAAACTTGGTTGCTTGCAAATTTGAAGGACAATTCTTCCAAGAAAGCCATCTTAGTTCTGAAAAGAGATCCTCAAAGTTTCCGGAGAGGTTACCGCTTATCATTTCAAGAAATCGTATATTTGGCACTTTCTTAAACTCTTCCGATGTCAAAGAAATCCCGTCCAAATCCACACAAATCGCTTCAACAGTCTCAGTTCCCTGTAAGAATGAAAAAGAGTTTCCCATTAACCCAGGAAAAGTACAAAGTAAGCTGGAAAAAGAAGAATTCTAGGCAGATTTATGCTATGAAAAAGTTACAAGGTGTTGCACTTATCTTCACCTTCTGTTTGGTGATCATGTCCAATGCTTCTTTATGATTCCACACTCGCGAACGCTTTCCTGGATCTTCTCGATTTTCAGCGAGTACAATACTCTTACCTAAGTCCTTAAGCTAGTTTTGCATCCATAACTCATTCTCCACTCCAATTTTTACGAAGGACCTTGAAAGTAGGACTTGGATTTTACCTTTTGGAAACAATTTATGGTCCTTCCACATATAACTTGCATCCCTTTTATTTTTTCCAGCTAGAAAGCAGGCAATATCAAGAAAGATTTTCTTTTGCTTGAGATTTAAAGTCTTGTAACTCAACATTAAATGTTGTAGCACCTTCTCACAAGAATAATTTTCCATCTCTTCTAACATCTCTTCCCACACTGCCTTTTCTCGTCCATGTAACCATGAACCGATCACTTCAATAGTTAAAGGAAGCCTCCCAGCTCTTGCAGTTGCTCTTTTAGATAGACTGAGAAAGTCACTTGGAGGAGAGTTGCTTCCAAATGCATGCTCGCTAAAAGTTCTAAAGATTCTTGACTATTCAGCCCTTTAACTTCATAAGTCAAACTATTCTCAAATACAGACAAAACATTTTTGTCTCTTGTTGTAACCACAATTCTACTTCCTAAACCAAACCATTCTTTCTCTGCTGCTAATGCCCTCAGTTGACTCCTATGATTTACATCATCAAGCCTAATAAGAACTTTCTCTTTACTAAATCGTTTCTTTGATCATATTTTCCCTTTATCAATGCTGGAAATCTCAATTTTTTGTCCCCAAGGATATCACGCACTAATTTCCTTTGCACATCTAAAAGACCAGAACTTGAACTTTCTTATGCTTGTTGAATATCTAGGATAAAGCTACAACTTTGAAAATGAGCTAACAATTTGTTGTAAATGACCTTGGCAAGGGTTGTCTTTCCTATCCCACCCATTCCACATATTCCAATGAGCTTTATGTCCTTTAATTCAACACTCAACAAATCCATTACTTCATTCACTGATTTGTCGATCCCAACCAAAGAATCAGGCATACGTACCAGAGACACCTTAAGCTTATCCAAAACTTCAAGAGCTATTTGCCATGCGAGTTTTCCATGGCTGCATATCATTAGAAAGAGTAAAATGAAGTTACCGTCAAACGATATGAATTAAGCCACAAAATGCAGGATACAAGGGGAAAAGAAATAGTGCATGATTGACAATAATCAAGATTTGATGTGTTTACACTACACGGCGCTTGAATCTTAAATACACCTACTATAAATTCTAATTTTATCCAACACCTTCCTTGAAATTAATTAATTCATGCTTTCAAGCAAATCTCTTGCTTTTTCTCCAATTCAGCAGCTCTACACTACCTTCTCTGGTGTGGCATTATTCCATTGCCCCAGAAGTTCGAACACAAGAACGGTGAAAAGGCCAACCAATTCTCTCTCCCACGGACATCACTAACCTTTTGGCGACTTCCTCAAACCACCCAAGCTTTTGGATGGCAGAACTTTTTGGACCGCAAACTTTCTTAGTAAATTCTTGTTAATTAAATAAAAAAAAATACATAATACACCCAAAAAAAAAAGATGTAGAAAATGCTAATCTACTAAATTACATGGTATGATACAAATGGGTGTTCAAGAATATTGGGAAGTGGATATCTAAACATGAGATGTTGTGCTTGTTTGATTATCTTGTATACAAACTTTTCTGGTCAGACACTGCAACTTTTTCAAAAATAAATTTCCATAGACCTGTTCAAAGTTGATTCTATCCAAGAACCAACATGCTCGGGTTGCTTCCTGTGGACAAAATTTTGTGAGGCCTGGCCCAAATCCAATCTACTTGTGTTATGAAGCTTCACGTTCAGACTGCTCGAAAAACATCATTCAATGGGTCTATTCAAGTTTCGCTTCAAATCCAAAAGCCATAAACCAACCCCTTTGTAATTGGAAAAAATCTATGAATTAAATCAGATCTGAAAGTGGAAAAGGAAACAGATGTGGGGAAAGAGCAATATGTGAAAGAGGATGAGGAAATAGGGCACCAAAATAGATGAAAACGTTTACAATCTGCAAGTGTAGTCCTCCCACCAGCCGCAGAGAAACATTAGGAACAAATAGATCTACTTATATGAAATTGCCTCTCGTGATTTTCCACAATTGAGCATGGACTGTTTGAAGAGATAGAGAGAGATAAAGAGCAGCCATACATGCTGCCGGGAAGATCGGGCGGAGTAGGGCACCATTAGAGCAAGCCAACGACCACTATTCTTCTACTCTCTCTCCCCCTTTTTGTCAATTAGAAGCAGAGAAGCTGCCTGCTTCGTTCTATCCTTCTTTCACATTTCTCTTTAAGTTTTTCCACAGTAGATATTAGTATATTACAATGTGTAAAAGTGAAAAGTCTAAATAAAACTTTGGCTCTTCAAATTATAATCAGTATTCAAGCAGAAGAAACAGAGAGAAAATGGAAGATGGAGTTGATGAGTTAACATACCCTGTGTTTTTGGTGTCCCATCCCTTGATTTTAGTAACTTCCTTGAGCGCCTCCTCCCAGCCCTGCACGGTCTCATCCCCACATTCTCTTTTATGCTGAGTCAATGCATCCCTATATGCTCCGGTTTCAAGCATCACAACAGAAGGTTCCACGTCATAGAAAATGGGCATAACCTCCAGTCCGTGGGTTTTCCTACGCTTCATCATGTGTTCCAGCTCGCGTAGGCACCACCTGCTGGAGGCATAGCCTGTGGAGAAGATGGGAATGCAGACTTTCGAGTCATCGATGCCCTGGTAAATCTCAGGGCCGATCTCGTCACCGACATCGATTCCCTTCTTGTCTATGCAAACACAGATACCCTCATTTAGTAGGGCATAATAGAGGGTATCTGTGAAGTTCATGCAAGAATCCGGTCCTCGAAAGCTCAAGAACACATCAAACAGAGGTCCCGATGTGTCATTGCTGGTGGATCCCGTTTCTGAACTAGTCCTTGTCATCGTAGCTGCGTCTACTGCCATCAAAGATTTCACAAAAGATTTCACAGACTTGGGTGGGATGATGAGCCCACCAGAGGCTCAACATTCAGAGTCAAGTCGAGTAGAAGTCGAAGCCTAAGTAAACTGAAAATATGGGGGCGTCTTTGGTCAGTCCTCATCAATTTATAGTGTCCGCACCTATAAACTTAAGGAACAACATAAAACACATGTACTTAATCAAACAAACAAACAAACAAACAAAAAAAGCGAGGCTCTGGAACTTTCAAAAGACAAACGCTGGTGCAAAAAAAGGGTCTAGAGGCCGGAGGGTGTGACCCAACAAGCATTGACGAGAAATTTTCTCATGAAGGAAAAAATAAAAAATCAAAACGTCGGAGTCCAGGAACACGAGATGGTGATTGAGAGGAGGAAAGTATCTATGAACACTAGATAATAGAGTTAAACTATTGAACAAACTTAAATGAAAGCCCAGTCCTCTGACCTTCGGAATGAGCCTCGCCACCGCGATCTACAGACCAACCAACAAGCTATGTTGCACCGACACGTTCCGGAGGCCATCGTGTCGGTGTCCGATACCGACATGTGTCTGACACGCCGGCGACACGCGGCGGACACACGCCAGCGACACGCGAATCCGGAGCAAAAGGGAGAAAGAAGAAAGAAAAGCCCTCATTCGTCAGATCTCTCGCTCGCCAGAGCAATGAATAAGGACACATACCGCACAATCCCGATCCCTTTCGACAGCGAGTACCCGCTGTTTCGAATTTCCACAAATCGAGGGTCGGATGCTGCGAACCCCACGACGAATCCTCTCGGAGAAATGAGGAACGGGGAGGTGGGGGATCTGGGAATCGGTCGGGATCGGGGAGGGAGGATCTGGAAATCTAGGTCGGGAAGGGTTTTGATCGGAGAAGAGGGAGGGAGGGAGGGAGAGAGCGCTTGTTGCAGAGACGAGAGAGATAGACAGATAAAGAGTCGGGAGGAGAATTAGGGTAAGAAAAGGAAGGCGATGACGACGATAGGTTCTTAAAAATATATGAAGGCCACCTTTATGCTCCTCTGCCTGAACATTCAATCGCCAGTTCGAGCCTAATCACCTCATAAAAACTAACTAATTACATAGTATCCACAAAAAATCTCGTCAACTCATCAATATGTATCATAATCAGTATCATGGCGCAAAACGGCCACATTCTTGTCCCAACGCCGGAGCATAACCATACAAACCAACTTTCATTTTGTATACCTAGCAGAACATGAATACAATCAAAATAAACCTTAAAATGGATATATAACCATAACAATTACAACTATAATGTCTATGTAACTCTGAAAACTTGAGGGGAATTGTAAACCTTTGTAAACTATGTGCAAATTGTTAACAAAGCGCATTGGACAAGCACTGATTGTTAACAAACTGCAAAATCTGGATAAAAGCTCCTAAACTTGATCAGATTCACTGCTGCATAGCGAACCTTTAAGTCATGCTCATTGAACAACAACAATTTCCTGAGAACCTCTGAACAATAAAATCAATTAATGGCAACAAAAGGTGATTGACAATCCTCAAAACGGCCACAGGAAAAGCATGAGCAAAGACACACGCAACAATATCAACTTCAGCTGGAAGAACTCAAACTACTCTAGACAGAAGTGACCCTGTGAAATGAGACAAAGATGTAATAAAGGCAACCTCATTATTAAACACTCCAGGACTTAAGACAATGAAAAAAAAATTGCAGCAAATTGAAATCTTATTCCCATCCATCTGAAAAGAAAAAGGTCCGACGATCAACATATGATTGTAATCTCTACAGTCATGGACTGTACAATATTTCAGATCTAAAATAATCATAGAGTGCAGAAAGGAACCTATACTTGTGAAAAATTGATGCAATGCTCCCAATTACCAGCACATACAGTTCAGAGATGCCGGAGATCTGATCGGAGGAGAGAGGAAGAGAGAGAGAGAGAGAGAGAGAGAGAGAGAGAGGGGACTGTTGCAGTTGGAGAGACGAGAGAGAAAGAGAGAGAGAGAGAGAGAGAGAGAGAGAGAGAGAGGTCAAGAGAGTACTTGATGGGTAAATAGAAATAAGGATGAAGATGGCTTCTAAAAAAGCTTTAAAGAATTGATGGAGAAAGAGGAATAATAAAAAGGACGGGCAGAAAATAAAAACGAAAATGGGTACTCCAAGAGAAAAATATATATGGCCAAACAAAGGAATTGTTACTATATCACATGGCATAATAAAATACGTCATATATAATTTCTCAAATTAATTTGAATTATTTATTTATTTGTGAATTTGTATCGAATTAATTTGATTAAAATAATTAAAAAAAAATAATTTATCATGTATATATAAAAATATACATTTAATATATAACGTGTCCCAACGCTGGGCGGAATTTTTACTTTTGAAAAATGGCGTGTGTCCATATCGTGTCATGTTTCGATGTATGTGTCGGTGCAACATAGGCATCAAGTGGAGCTGGATTACCCTTAGGAATCACCGTAAAACCGCCTAGAACTGCAGCTGTGGTGCTAGAATAAGTCGGCAAAGCTGCCGATGTGGCTATAGCTGGAAGTGCTAAAGCGCGACCATGGACAAGCTGGTAGCGAGTGCAGTGACTGGTGAGGGGCATTGGCGGTGGCGCTGATAGAAGGACAGGAGCGAGCGATCAACACCCGCAAATAAGGTCTCAAGAATTTCGACGAGAAAGCAAACCAGACCACTGGATGAAAGCAGCAATGATACCAAGAAATCAAACTACACTAGCGGACAAGGACCGGAGAAAACCCAAGAACTATGAGCAGTCGCCTTTTTAGTCTCTCAAATTGTTACATGTGTGAGGGTTGTGCAAAAGCTGCCGTCCCAATGCTCCCCTCAGTGTGTCCTTTTATAGTGTTTTTATTTTATTTTATTTTTTAAATAAAATAATATAAATAATTTATGAACTTTGATTCAATATACAATACAGTCATTGAATATTTTATTTATTCAATATAATCTATGAACTATAGCCTAATATCGATCAATGTAATCCATTGACTTTTTGTACATATTCAATTTAGTCCATAAACTTCTTTAATTAATTTCAGTTTAGAGACAACGTTAAATATTTTCATATAATTTAAGTTTTAAATTGAATATGTATCAAAAGGTCGAATACTACATTGAGCAAATTAAAAATTTCATGGATCATATTACACATTGAGCTAAAGTGTAAGGACCACATTAAATAAATTAAAAGTTCATAGATCGTATTACATATTAGGTCAAAATTTAATGATTATTTATATCATTATCCATTTTGTGAACTATTAATCTCCCCTTTCTTTTAAAATAACCATATATTACTCTCAATATATCTTGCCCTCTCAAACCTCACGTAAAAGCTCTCCCAAAATTTGATTCTTTATTGTTAATGTTGACCGAGCAATCCTAGCTCGATTGGCTCTCATCTTTTCCTTTTTAATTTATTGTTTGCCTTCGTCGTTTCCTGCAATGTGGGAGACCACGATGATTCGTCTTCTTTTCTTCGATCTTGCCATGATATGGTTGCGAAGACTTGGATGATGGAAAAGGCGGTATGATGCATTTCAAGGAAGTTGCAAGAACTACGGGTGGAACAGGGGTCAATGAGCGATGGTTAAGTTATCAACTTCTATTTACATTCTATCTTCAAGAATTACTATAGATTGGGTCTCATCTACAATCATCTATTTACATTTCTTTATAATGCCTTAAAATGACCATTCTTTAAAAAGAAATTACCAATTTTAATTAGATTGATTTATCTACTTTTCTCTATCTAATTTATCAATTAGTTTTCGGTTACCCCAAAAAAAACTCTTGTTTAAGTTACTTGCTAAGTTTAAATTTTTTTTTAATTACCAACCTTTCTTTTCTTTTTTTACCAATTTCCATTCACCTTTCTTTTTTACGCCTTAAATTTACTAACACTGATTTGTCGACCTTTTCTTCGATTGAGTTTTCAACCAGTTGTGCACTCTCATTTGAGTTAATTATCAATGTTTATTTGGTTTTCTTAATTTATTAACTTTTCCATTTAATTACTTAATCTAGCGAAGTCACCAAATAAATATGGGTAATTTTCTATATAATTGGTAAATTTAAGATGGTGATAATTGAAAAAAATTTGCCAACTAATAAGAGAATTGGTTTATGAGTCATAAAAGAAATTAGGAACTAATTTCTTGGACCCCCTAAGGAAACTTCAAGAAGGCGCTCAAAAGGTTCTCTTCGTGGTTGGAAGTGGGTAAAGACTAACGCTATGATAGCGCATGATAACCATTCTAGTTTTATCCAGGAACTAGTTTTACATTAGAAGCAGTTTGGAATAGAAACCCATTTGATAAGGCAATATCATCTTTTTATTTTTAGGACAACTTTTTGTTTCAAAACCGATTCTAAACCGAAATCGAACAAAAAAAAAAAGTAGGTTTTCTATTTCTAAACCAAAAATGAGAATCATTTAAGAGAACTATTTCTTCAAAACGCATGTTCATCATCCGGAAGTCCACGATCTTTGAGGTGGGAAAAAAAAAAAAAAAAATCAAAAATTTCAAAACTTCACAGAATGGTTTTAGAATATGTGGCTACCCACTTTGAGCAAAATTTAAATTTTTTAGGTGCGAAAAAAAATTAAAAAATAAAAAATAAAAATTTTCACAAAATAGCTTAGAATACTTATGGCTTCCCACTTTAAAAATTTAATTTTTTTACATAAAAAAATAAAAAATAATAAAATAATCTAAAATTTAAAAACTTCACAAAATGTCTTAGAATACACCTGGCCACCCAATTTGAGCAAAATTTAATTTTTTTAGGTCTTGAAAAAATTAAAAAAAAGTAAAAAATAAAAAAAATTCAAAACTTCATAGAATGGTTTAGAATACCCGTGGTCATCCACTTTGAAGCGAAATTTAAATTTTTTTAGGTGCCGAAAAAAATAAAAAATAAAAAATTTCAAAACTTCACGGAATGTCTTAGAATCACGTGGCCATAACTTTGAGTGAAATTTAATTTTTTTTTTAGGTGCGAAAAAAAAAAAAAAAAAAAAAAATAAAAATTTCAAAACTTCACATAATGGCTTAGAATACACTGTAGCCATCTACTTTGAATAAATTTAAATTTTTTAAGTCTTAAAAAAAAAAAAAATAAAAATTTTAAAACTTCACATAATTCTTAGAATACATGTGGCCACCCACTTTGAAAAAAATTTAATTTTTGTAGGTGTCGAAAAAAATAAAAATAAGCAAAAAAAAAAAATTTCAAAACTTCACAGAATGGCTTAAAATACCTATGGCCACCCACTTTGGAGTGAAATTTTGTTTTTTAGGCGCCAAAAAAAAAAAAAAAAAAAAGAAAAAAAAAAAATTTCAAAACTTCAAGCGAACTTAGAATACATGTGGCCATTCACTTTGAGTGAAATTTAATTTTCTTTAGGTGCCAAAAAAAAAAAAATCAAAAATACCATTTGGGCACCTAAAAAAAATTAAATTTCACTCAAAATGGGTGGCTAGAGGCATTCTAAGTCATTCTGTGAAGTTTTAATTTTTAATTTTTTATGTTTTTATTTTTATTGGTACCTAAAAAATTTAAATTTTGCTCAAAGTGGGTGGCCACGGATATTCTAAATCATTATGTGAAGTTTTGAAATTTTTTATTTTGCTTTTTTTTTTTCACTTCCAAAAATTAAAATTTCACTCAAGTGGATGGCCACATGTATTCTAAGTCATTCTGTGAAGTTTTGAAATTTTTGAGTTTTTGAATTTTTTTTTGGGCACCTTAAAAAATAAATTTCACTCAAAGTGGGTGACCACATGTATTCTAAACTATTCTCAGAAGTTTTGAAATTTTTGATTTTTGATTTTTTTTGCACCTAAAAAAAAATTTAAATTTCACTAAAAGTGGGTGGCCACAGTATTCAAAAAATTCATTTTTTCGAGCATTTTGATCCTTCCAAAGGATATTGTTTTTTTTTTTTTGTTGCGATGGAAAATTGTAGGCATAAAAAATTAGGCCATGCAAGTTTAAACGAATCTCCATTCTTTGGCAAAGGATTTAGTTCATGGCCTACCGAAGATCAAATTCGAGAAAAAGAATTTTGGTGATGCATGTTCTTTGTAGGGCAATATAAGTCAAGATACGCATGAGAGCGTGCCCGGACATCCAGAGAAATGAATCTGGTCCAAAGAAGCTTGGCTGGGCAACAAAATCAAACACTGCTAATCCAGTCTCCTAGACCAACACCTTCCTTTGAATCTACAATGGGAGTCTCACAAAAAGAAAGGCCTAATATCACAAACAATCTTGAACATTGTCAAATCACAACCAAACTAATAAACTATTAGAACATTATCGGCATAATTCCAAAAAACAGCACAAGCTTTACATTAAGTGATAATTCTGGTCCAAACTTTTTTTTATCTTATAAAAATCACCAACTTTCACTTGAATCCCAACTCGGCCCTTTGACTTGGAATCGTTAATTGTCCCAAGTGACTTTTCCACCTCAAGAATAAATCTATGTCGCTTGCTAGCTGGATTTAAAAGCGTTATTCATAGTCTTTTTTTCTCGAGCCACAGCTTGAAGAAATGTGAATTGTTCATGGTCTCCTTTACTTCACCGGGAAGTCAAAAGATCTCTAGATTGAATCTTTCCAGCCAGCCTCCACCGTCTTGTTGTATTTTGAAGTTGTGAACCACCACCCGTCAAGAGACACCAAGAACGAGATCCGCCAAGCTCATGACTATAACCTTTTTTTTTTGAAATAAGCCCAAGCCCTCCCATCGAAACTTTGATGTCTATGTCGAATGGACATTAATAAATTGATCTCATTTAATATATCAAGCTCCAGTGATAAACATTAATAAATTGATTTTGTTGGGAAGTATAGTGAAGGAGATTCTAAAGCTATGCCTTACCAAAGTGCCTTTAACAATCTACAAGATCTCAAGCTTTGGTTAACGGTGATCGATTTGGAACTCAAGTAAAAGTTAGTGATTTTTATTGAGACAAAAAAAAAAAGTTCAGGCCAAAATTGTCATTCAAAGGTAAAGTTAGCGCTTTTTTTTTGGAATTAACCTGAACATTATCTTAACTTAAAATGAAAAGCTAGGGGAGTTATCATCTAAATTAATAAGCCATCACCACTAATCAACTCAATGCCAGAGTTAGTGGATTCTATAATTCCTTGGCCCTTATCAATGCTGAAAATTTAGGACGCATCGTCCATTAAAATGTTGGTAAATAGTAATACTATATCATTTCAAAGACCGTGAAATTATGATCAGATATTGTATGCAATCTGTGCTTCACGGATTGCTACACGGATCTATAATGAAGAAATGATATACAAAGATTCGTGTATAAAGTAACCTTCATGTTACCGTATTTGCAATAAGAATGTAGTGTTAACATAACATCAATAATATTTTAGCAACTTATTGATGGAATAGCTAACCTGATATTTTATCTCTTTCTTTACTATGATTCAAGTAAACATAATTTATAAATTATGTGTAATATATTACTAAATTAAAGATATACAAATTATGTGTATTTTTTCCAAAAAAAAGTACACATATTTTTTATATATCTTTAATTTAGTAACATATTTGTATACTAATGTAAATTATAATGTTATTATTAAGGTGAGAAATTTCTTTAATAGAAAGGAGTACAATTAGATTGAATATGGAGAGAGGGGAGGAAGAGGGACAAAAAGGTAATAAGCAGGTAGCATAATGAGTGCATAGGAAAGGATCAAATCCCTTTTAAATTGGATACTAACTCTTAGAGAAGACATTGTTATTATCTATTTAGCATTTATATAGATACATAATACTACTCGAGCACACATTTTCTACTTTCGAGTTCATTTTTTCCCCTTTCCAGTTGCAAAAGCAATCGAAAGTAATCTATTCATATAAGAGGTTTAAAATGGCGACCTAACTTCAGAATAACTTCAAGTTTCTTATTTCCAGGTTGAAAGAAGTTCACAACAAATGAATTTTACTGTTTCCTTGGCATCCCATGTCAAACAAACGTAAAAATAATATTTGATCATGACAAGTTCTTGGTAAGAGAGAGACACACACATAGTGATGGCGGCGGCGGCAGCGCAATCTCGGACTGGTTGCAACGTGGTGTTGGGCGGCCATTAGCCATGGTGAAGAGTAACCGCGGTTTGCGACAGCCACGAGCACAGTGGCATGATGTGTAGAGGGTGGGACAGAGATGATGATTGACGCAAGATGTGATGTTGATCGGTCTCTTGTGAGATGTGGAAGGACAGAGTAGTATTTTAAATTATGTAGAGTAGTATTTTAAATTATGTTGACAGTGGTGACCGAGTGATTTTGAAAATATTTAAAATCCTTTCTTGAGATTTAAAATTTGTTCTTGCTATTAGAAAATAAGGATAGAATATTTACCAGTTTTTTAATATATTCAGTAATTGATAATATTGCTTCAGAAAAACTTCAAGAATAAATATATGTATATATATATATATATATATTGCTTGGAGGCTGGACTCTCAGCTATAAATACTCAGCTATGAAATAAATGAATATAATTCTAGATACCTAGATGAATAAGGATGTACCATAATCTATACTATCAGTAAATATGAATGTCGATACATATCAATTAAGTTTTACACATCAATTCATTTATGGAGTAGATTACTTATACATATTAATTTAATTTTTGTTTTTACAAGCCAAACACATAACAAGAAAACGGAAAATGAAAATTAGAAAGTATTATCAAGTTAAAAATATTTTCCAAAACCAAATGGCCAATCTCCACATAATTTCATGAAAAAGATTAAGGCTAGATGGTTGAGTACATAAAAAAGTTAACAAACAAATATATAAAGTCAATGAGAAGATTTTCATCATCTGAGAAAAATAAACCCTTGGACCCTATTAATGTACCGAAAACCAAATTATATGTTCAAGATAATTAATCTCTCGTGGTTGTGAAAAAACAACAAATTGCTTACTCTTGTAATATATAAGGGCAAAGAAAACTCATAAGATTCTACCACGGGGGACAACTATATTTGCTCTTAATTTATTCACACTTAATTGAGTGTGTATACAGGTACATGAGTATAACTCCTAGCAACTCCATATTATTAAGAAAATCGACCATTTCATGATTGAACAAATTACTTACACTAGTGCACTCCCACACCAGCAAAAGCCGGAAACAGAGCGTTCTTGAATCATTAGAAATACTGCTACATTGATCACTATTTTCATAGATCATTACTTTATTGCAAAAAGCAAGCTAGATTTGGAGAGATCGAGAGCTTAATAATATTTATAAGTCTTCTTCGTGGCAGAGATTGAATGTGCGAGAAGATATTGTCTAAACTTATGTAATTGGGATTTCATTGAAGAGTGCCTAGAACACCTGTTAAGAAACTCAAAAAAAAAAGATTGAACGTCACATTTTAGTTGCCTCTTTGTAGATCCTACCTCAGTCATCATCGTAAAATGAGTCAATCACATTTTGATGACAATTTCCTCCAAGCCTCAAAATTCAGGATTTACTAATGTTACAAGCTTGTTCAATTGCTAGAGTGGGAGATCATCTCTTCGAGCTACTTGTTATCCCCATCGCCAATCTCTCTTCAGCTTCTTCAAGTTGGATAGATAAGGTCACCTTCGTAAGGAATTACACAGTCCGATCGAAAGGCGTTCCAGTGATTCCAGTCTGTCGAGACCTTTAATCTCAACCAATTTTGGACACGTATAAATCAACAAGAGTTGTAGATTGACAAAGTTGGAAAGGTCAACAACTTCAAGAAGATTGCAGCTGCGAACTTCAAGTTTCCTCAAACTAGAGGGAAGCTGTCCAAGGTTGCACAGGTTCTCGCAGTCGATGAGTTGAAGTTCTTTTAGACAGCAAAGGCGACCCCAATATAACCTTAAGCCAAGGAAATTTGGAAGTTCAACATACAACATGGGCTGTAAGTTCTCGCCTTTGGAAAAGCTCTGATGGAGGTTGAGTTGGTAAAACATAATTCCAGATTCCTTAAACTCACAAGGTTGGTGATGTTTGGAGCTTTTTTAATGGCTGTTGAGGACAGACATAGACTTACCAAACTCTGGGGAAGCTGTGGTACATTTTGCACACGAGTTTGTGTTAATTTCAAAATCTTCAAGAAAGGTAGTCTCCTTATATCACCAGGAATCATCTCTAGCCACAAGCAATTCTCTCCATAGATCTCTTCAAGTTTCTTCAACATCCCCATTGCCTCAGGTAACTTTTGCATGCGACTTCTATTCATCTTCAACACTTTCAAGCTCTTTAGATTGACAATGATATTTGGCAACTCTCTAATGCTTGTGCTTGAGATATCCAACTCAGCCAAAGATTGCAGCATTCCGATAGAGTTGGGAAGCGTCGTTAGCTCGGGAACTCCACAAATGGCCAAGCACTCAAGTTTTATTGAGTGCTCCAATAGATCTCGGCACTTGACTAATGCTTCCGAAGAAATTATAGTTACGTATGAGTAGCTCAGTTAAAGCTTTCAGAGAACCTAATTCAACAGGAAGCACTTGGAGACGAGTACAGCTATTTAAATTCAAGTGCTTCAAACGTCTCAAATGACCAATGGATCTATCAATCCTTAACAGGTTCCTGCACTCTTCTAGAATTAATATTTCTAAGGAAAAATATGCAGAGAGGTCAGGAGTTTTCTTTAACCTGGGGCACTTTGACAGATTAAGGACCTTCAATCTCGTAGCCACCTGTCAAATCATTATGTATATTAAACGAGTTTGATTTATAGAAGTTATGTAAGATTAAAACAAATATATCCACTAAGGAAGCATTCCACCAAAGTAACTTTATAAATACTCTGTGTATATGCATTCCTCTATAATTTAAGCCAATATCACTCTTGTCTCAATTTTTAAATTTCCTTCAGTATTGTCCCCAGTAACAAATAAAAGAAAATAGATCTATTTTCAAATTACCCGAGTATGCAATAATAAAAAGACAAAAGAACGTAACACCACATCTCCTATAAATTATAACATCTCTTTTCAACTTCATCATGGAATTACCAATTTTGTTCCCAACACTAGTACTTATGATTCCAAATTTTGCAGCTTTGCCTATGTACATGTATCAAAAAAAAAATTAATGTAGAAAATAATCTTACATGTCTTCTTACTATCAACTAATCTATAGTTGCAGTTTATTATTTTATTTTTATTTTTTGTTTCATTCATTAAGACAAGGGCGTTATTAGCTTCCACATAACCTTTTGAAGAGTACGATATTAGAATTGATGTACTAAATAAATCTATTGTTTGGTGTTTTCTTCGGTAGCGCATCCTATGTATAGTATAGATAGTCTTATTCACTACTCATATTTCACTCAATTTGAATAATTATTAACAACAACTTATTGGCATGATTAGGGAACTCAAAACAACGTGAACGTTCATATAATGTTATTCAAAAAGTAATGTAAGTCAACAGATATTAAGCGATCATATTCCAATAGATGATTTAACAATCCTATAAATTACAGAAATTACGAAATATGTATGAATATCTAATCCAGTCATTTCATTTATTAATTGTGATACCCAAAATGTAGTTTCTAGTAATACAAAATGTACACATTACAATACCCTTTACTCATGCAGCTACAATCATTTTGAATCGAAGAAAGTCATCAAGAGAAGATCTGCCAAAATAACAAAAACAGCAGTAACATAGTATCAATCTAAAACCGTAAATGCAATTGAGATTAATGACGAACAACCAAATCTTAATTTTTCTTTTTATTTTTGGTAAGCTAATTGTTTTTTTTTTTGGTAAGGATTGGTAAGCTAATCATTTGATTCGATAAAAATGAAAAAAGCAATCTTGAAAAATCTACACATGTTACATTCTCTCCATCTACACAACGTAATATCTGTGAACGCAATATCGAAAGAATGAAATAAAAGTGATCAAGGGTAACATTCTTTCCGTCGACCAAAGTGTGTATAATGTGGATATGCAAGTAGCATTATGTCTTCAATCACATCTTTGACATCTATCTAAAGTCAATGTTTGATTCGACATACTTCTAGTGAAAACTCAACACTTGTATTTCAAAACTATCGAATGAGGGATTGTTGTCATAGGCATTCTTAAAGACCAAGGTTTGTTTGAATTAAGGCAACAAAATTTAATTGAAAAAAGAGCAATAAAATAACAATCTACAACCCCATGAGACACAAGACCTGGTGTGACTGGAAGAAAATATAACATGTTATATTTAATCATTTGCACATACCTTGAGTTGAGTCCAACCACCCCAAAGTTCATCTATTCGGCTCCTTGATAGGTCGAGGATGAGTAGATTTTTTGGGCAAAAGTTGGTCGCACTCAGCACGGAAGGACCATTCTTCCAAGAAAGCCATCTTAATTCTGAAAAGAGATCCTCAAAGTCTCCAGAGAGGTTCCCACCAGCCATTTCAAGAAATCTAATACTTGGCACTTTCATAAATTCATCTGATGTCAAAACAGTGGCTGGTCTAGACCTGCCAAAGTTCATACAGATCGCAGCAACAATTTCGGTTCCCTAAAATGAGGAGAGAGTCAGTTAAATGTGAGTTCCAAATAATGTTTGAAATGAAGGGAAAACAATCCAAGGAAGATTTCTGCAAGGAAGACTTTGTACCTTCTTTCTCTTGATCATATCAAGAGCTTCTTCATGATTCCACACCCGTGAACGTTGTCCTGAATCTTTAAAATTTTCTTGGTAGACAATGCTCTTGCCTAAGTCTTTGAGCTGATCATGCATCCATAGTTGATTGTCTTCTCCAATTTTCACCAAGGACATCAAAAGTAGAGCTTCAATCCCCTCATTCGGAAAAAATCCACAGTCATACCACATGTAATCTGCGTAACTCTTTTTTTCTCCAGCTAGAAAGCAAGCAATATCCAGAAATATTTGTCGTTGCTGATAATCTAACACCTCATAACTCAACATTAACTTTTCCTTCACATCCTTATGAGGGCAATGTTCCATCTTTTTCAATATATCTTGCCACACTGCTTTCTTTTTCCCGCACAATAATGAGCCCATCACTTCAAGAGCCAAAGGAAGCCCTCCGATTTTTGAAGTAACTTTCTTAGACAAACTCAAAAATGCATTTGGAGGAGAGTTGCTTCTAAAGGCATGCTTGCTAAAGAGTTTAAGAGCTTCGAGATCCTTGAGTCCCTTAGCTTCATAAATCAAACAATGTTCCAACTGATCTTGGAATCCACTTAAAACACTTTTATCTCTTGTTGTAACAACTATTCTACTTCCCGAACCAAACCATTCTGTCTTTGCTGCTAATGCCATAAGTTGGCTCCTATGATCTACATCATCAAGGACAATAAGAACTTTCTTTATCTTGAATCTATCTTTGATCATATTTATCCCATGATCGACGCTAGAAAGTTCAACTCCTACATTGCCAAGGATATCAAAGATTAGTTGCCTTTGCAAATTTGACAAACCAAGGCTTTTTGATGCTTCTCGGATATTTGAAATGAAACTACAACTTATAAAATTAGTAAAAAGTTTGTGGTAAACAACCTTGGCAAGAGTTGTCTTGCCTATGCCACCCATTCCGCAAATTCCAATTAGTCTTCTGTCCTCGGATTCGACATTCAGCAAATCTACTACTTCGTCCACTGATTCATCCATTCCAACTAGATTATCGGATATATGAACATAAGACACCTTAAAGCTTAACCAATACTTTCTGAGCAATCAATCGTGCGAGTTCTCCATGGCTGTGTCAGCACACACAACATAATCAAGTCAATTATGGTCTAAAACAAAGAAAAAATTATGCTCTTCAAAGTATAATCAATAATCAAGCAAAAGAAACGGAGAAGAAACAAGAAGACAGAGTTCAGTGTGTTAATTTACCCTTGGTTCTTTGTGTCCCATCCCTTGACTCTAGCAACCTCCTTGAGCGCCTCTACCCAAGGCTGCACAATCTCAGTCCCATGTTTTTCTTCATGCAGAGTTAACGCATCCTTATACACTTCGGTTTCAAGCATCACGTCAGAGGGTTCCACGTCATAGAAAATGGGTAAAACCTCTAGATCGTTGGTTTTCCTACGCTCCATCATGTGTTCCAGCTCGCGCAAGCACCATTTACTGGATGCGTAGCCCCTAGAGAAGATGGGAATGCAGATTTTCGAGTCATCAATGGCCTGGAAAATCTCTGGGCCAATATCTTCACCTACATCGATTCCCTTCTTGTCTATGAAAACCTGGATACCCTTATCTAGCAGGGCATGATAGAGTGAATCTGTGAAGTTCGCGCGAGTATCCGGTCCTCGAAAACTCAAGAACACGTCGAACTCAGCTCCTGATGAGCCATGGTTTGTGGATCCAGTTTCCCAAAAAGAGCTCCTGTTTCTTTCCATCTTAGTAGCGTCTGCTAAAATTCCGAAAGCAAATCACAAAAGATTTGACATGCTTTTCTCGTCAATGTACGTGTAAAACCACACCCATTTTAAAGTGATTTTACAAGACTTGGATGATGGAAAACGCAGTGTTATGCAATTCAAGTAAGTTGCAAGAACTCCGTTTGGAACAGGGGCCGACGAGCGACGGTCAGGTAGGAAAGTGAGGCTCGGTTTCCATTTCCATTTCCATTGTGTTGCAGCATCGATCGAGAGAAGTGGTAAAGATACGATTGAAGGACTAAGAAATGGGCCTAAGCCCCACAAGTTGACATAATTTGGAGGAAGTAAAGTCAGCCACACCTCAGTTACTTTCGAGCTCCTTGCTCTGTTGCCATGGCAGATCTGGAAAGCACGGAACAACCTCGTGTTCAGGGCTCAAAGTCCGAACCCCCAGCAACTCATCGAACTCGGCTCAGAAGATGGCGTAAACAAAACGCAGGCGAAATCACAGCAGCGAATGGACTTACCCCAATGTCGGAAACCTCCATCCCGCGACGTGCCCGAGACGAACGTTGATGGATCTTTCGTACAAGAAACAGGGAAAGGAGCCATTGCTTGCATATGTGGCTGCGACAGATACGGCTTCTTGACTGATGGCTTTGCTCGATCGGTGAGAGCGGCCTCGGCATTACAAGCAGAAGCAGCAGCCATTGTTGAAACCCTGAAGTACTTGGAAGCAAAAAAGCCGAACTGAAGCTAGGAGCTTGAAACAGATCAGTTAGATCTGGTGCGGGAGACAAACGGAGGCGCAAATCAAGCAAGTTGGGGGAGGTGGTTGCTCTTATCACTGAAGCCCAAGCCCGTTTGACATGTTTTCCAACATCTGAAGATAGCCCCGTTACAAGAGAGATTGTAACATGGTTGCTGCGGATTTGGGGTAGTCAATGCATCTCACCACCCAATCTTATGTCGAAGATTTCCATGATAAATCTTATGTTGATTGAAAACATCATACCCAAGGTTCTTAAGGGAAATCTATCTCACCACCTACGTATCTCTAATGTAGTGATCCCTGTAGTAACTATTGTATGGATTATCAACTTAAATTTAGAATAATTTACCGATTTTTTTCGTATTAAATTATCGATTACTTTTGCATAAGCAACTCTTATTTATTTGGGTTATTAATTTTTATTTGTATTGGTTTTTTTTTATCTGAAAAGCTTTAGAATTCTCATTAAGAAGTAGTTTGAGAATACATGAAATTCGCTTTAGAACACGGCAAATTCGAAAATATAAGGGGGGCTAAGAGACCCAATTCAAGGGTAAGGTTTTGTTACGATGGGCTTTAACGACTCAAATCTGCAATCTGATTATTTGTTTTGGTTGGAAGCCCTTATATTTACCAATTCTATTTAAAGATTACCGGCCTTAGTTAACATGATTCGCCAACTTGTCTCCCATAATGTTATTACTTAGTTTTGGGTTATCAACTCTCATTTAAGTTATTTACCGATAATTTATTTAGTTTTTTTATTTTTAACTTTTCTTGTTGTCTAAAAACTTCTATTTGCATTTCTTAGCAATGCCTTAGAATTACCAACTTTTTTTAAATTACCATATTTAATTATAGTGACTTGCTAATTTTTCTCTAATTAAATTATCAAATAGTTTGGAGTTACCAACTCATTGAGTTACTTACCAAGTTTTTTTTTTCAATTAACAAATTTTCTTATTTTATTCACCGATTTTCATTCACCTTTTCTTTATTACACCTTAAATTTATCAACTCTTGAAGAGATTTTTAATCAATGATAAGAGAAGTTAGTATTTTAAACAAAAATTAAATATACATTGATAACTAATTTCTTAGAGCCCACGTGGAGCTTTCCAACAATATAATCTCCATGGTTGGCTACCGTGTGAAGTGGAAAAGAGTAACACCTCTTTCCCAGCCCTCAACAAAAAGAAAAAGTTAAAGATCCGTCGTCAAAATAATTACAAACCAACTTACTTTTTCTCATCCATTATCATGTTTCCATGGCCTTTTTGGAAATTTAGAATCAACTGTTATTTAAAAATTTTGAATACATACATGACATACATCATGAAAGTAATTACAAATGATCCTACTTTTTCTCATCCATTATCAGATTTCCGTGAACTTTCTTGAAAATCTAGAATCTACTATTCTTTAAAAATTTGGAATACATACGCGACATATATCATGAAAGTAAACGATTTTACTTTTTCTTATCTATTGTCGAGTTTCCATGACCTTTCTTAGAACTCTAGAATAAACTGCTCCGTAAAAATTTGGAATATACGTGACATATGCATAACATAGCAAAACAGAGGAAAGGAAACCAAGAGAGCCGGGAAAATCGTAGAGGAAAGGAAATAGTATTACTAAGTTTTATCACTCTACTTATCAAGAGGAATTATTGCGAGAAAATTTTTCATGTAATATGACACTTCAGTAAGGTTGTGTAGAGTTGTGAGCTGGTGCACTTTTTGTCTTCTACTGATTATCTGTTTCATGTGTTCTTCGTAAAAGGGAAAACAAGACAACGCATTTAACCAGCAACAGCTGTAGACGATTGCATTTAATCCGATATCCTCAATCAATCTCTCTTTTTGGCTTGGACAACACTTCAATGAGCACACATCTATCCAAGTTGGTATGGTTTTTTTGAATTGTAGAAACATGAAAACTCTCACGTAATTGCTTGATATTCAGAGTCATCAGCTCTAGCTTCTAATGGTCGCATCCAACTCAAGCATTGATACCATTAAAGCATTAGCTAGTCCTAATCACCTAGCTCAAAAAAATTATATTGATAACTTTACCATATTATGTTATACCACTAATCAAGAAACCACCCATTTAATAAATCAATACCTAAAGTATTTTGATGACAGCAAAACTTAAAGTATTTGAAGAGTTCATTTAAGTGTACAGAGGATCATATATAAACTATGCAAGCTTTATATATTCACTTGCCATCTTGTAATGCCAACATCAGCACATTGTGCAGAACATATTGCAGTTAGACAAAATTTATTTAACTAAAAAGAAATGCATAGTTTTAAACATTTACGAATTAATTTATTCATAAATATCAACCAAATATATATAGCATGCAAATGTTAAAGTCACGTTTCTATTAGACTACGAACTCGATAAGTCTTTATTCCCGTTTTAAAACTCATATTCTCTCATAAGTTGAACACTAAATAATAATAGCGCATCTTTATTTATGGTCAACTTTTTATATTGTTTTTATATCTATGTGTTTTGGGTTTTATTTGCGTATCTGACAAAATGTATTTAGACCAATGAATGATTTGTTTATGCTTATAATCTGGTCTTTCGGCTATCTTCTTTGAGGATATATATTTTTTCGGTCCAATCTTTGAGGATTGTTAGTTATGGAGTTTCACCTTATGCAATTATAACCTGAAATTAATTGATCAAGGGAAGACTTCTGTTTGGTCTCTATATATCGTGTATCGGACCTAATTATAATATTTCTCTTGAATTCCGGAAAAAGAGATTATCAACTAATGCTCAACTCTAATTCCTAAATTTGTCATTTTAAGATCAAGTTTTACATAAACCTTCGTTTGGTCTTAATTCAAGTAAAAGCAAACTCTCAATTTTTTGTGTTCTGTTAATTTTGGATCTCAAATTTGCATTTGATAGGATGAAGAAGGAAAATATAAAAGAAGAAGGTGCACTTGATTGGCATTAAGATTTCTGATAAAAGAAAAAAAAATGCAAAGGCCAGTCCAATGTCGACCAGGGATCGTGTACCATGACCAAGAACAATCAGTGTGAAGCCGGCAAACAATGATTTCCATCTAACGAGAACAAGCTCTCTAACTCAATCGGTCGCACAAAGGTTACGAGCTCACACACTTTTGATTTATTCGGAGAGCTGATTCATATGAACGCAACGAAGAAGCTAGCGAACGTATAACAGGAACGAAAATAGCATACGCACAGGTATGGACTTGAGTCAGACAATTACTCAAACATCTACCAAGCACTCCAAGCAAGCAGTCCGAACATAAATCTTATTGTGTAAAAGTACATCCAAAGCATCATATAAAACTTGAAACACGTATGCAATCATTAGAGTAGCCTCGAACACGGGTCGGTTCTTATATAATCAAATCCGGGAATTCAAGGTCTCTATTTCGAAGGAAACAGAACGTGCACTTTACCTTATCAGTGAAGCGAATCTAAGCAAACGATTGGGGACCAAATCCGTCAAGGATCTTCTGGAAGTTTTTTCGGTGAAGATCGGATCTGGTAGTGGAGAATCGAACACGGATTAGATTCTCCGGACTCTTTGATCTGAAGACGGAGTCGAACAGGATAAGCTCAGTGCGACGGTGAAATGGTCAATGGCGTTAGTGTTAGCCATTGGAATAAGCTAAAAGACAGTCAAAAATTGCGGTTCGAGTCCACAAATCTCTCCTCGAGAGAGCATTGTTATGCATCCGGTGTGCATGTGTGATGCTCTGTTTCCTGGTATGGTTGTCGTTGAGCTCGAAGTGGTCGCCATGGAGCGTGACAGTGGTGAATTCAAGGCGGCGGAGAAGGAGATCTAGAGCAAAAATTGGTTTCTCCTCTGAGCGTATTCTCTCGTGCGCGTATTCGTGTGCTCGGCTCTGTTTTCTGTCTTTTTTTTTATATATAGGGCGCAAAACCAACCTATCGGGTGGATTCCGCCGACAAGACACTCTCTGAAGTAGATACGGAAGGATCGTGGGTCAAAGAGTCGACGGATGGTGCGACTGCGGGTGTATGCCGAGATCCGAGTGGAATTCTTGTTGACGGATTTGCAAATGCGGTCACAGCTCCCTCCTCAGCGATTGCTGCTGAAACCCCTCGCCTTACCAGATTGCAAAAGAAAGCCGACCCAGCTCAAGTGGGTTAACGTGCCCTATTGGCACCGCGAGGCAAATCAACAGGTGGATTAGATTGTTAAAGCCCATCGCAAGCGGGCCCGCTTAATCCCCACAGACCATGTTAGATATCTTATGTTCAGCAACTTGCAAACTCTGTCCTGTTCTAGGATTGTCGCTTGACGAAACGATCAGGTTTCTTCGGAAAAGAAGAGGAGGAGGAGGCAAGGACAGAGATCAAGTGCTTAGTATCAGATGTGATGCGACCTGTGAGCGGGTGGGTTTTTTATAGGGTTAATGTCACGAAAAATTCTAAACTAATATATTTGTGATAAATTTACCATAAATTAATTTTTTGATCACTAAAAACCTCAAATTGGTATACCTGTGACAAATCTACCTAAAATTAAGTTTTTGATCACCAAAAACTTTAAACTGGTACATTTGTGACAAATTTACCATTTTTGAATTTCCGTTAAATTGGATTAATATCACAAACTGGTACACATGTGACTAACAAAGGGCAAAATCCCAAGTTGGTTCACTTGTCAATTATTACATGTCATTCAACTCAGCAATTTGTCGGTAAAATTTAACGAAAACTAATTTGTCACATGTATACCATTTTTGGATTTTTGGTGATTAAAAAATTAGTTTGAAGTAAATTTATCGCAAATTTATCAGTTTGAGGTTTTTTATGGTATTAACCCTTATTTGTAATAGGAGAGTATTTTACATTAAGTTGACATGTTGGTGATCAAGTGATGTCGAGAATATTTTAAATTATTATTTGAAGATTTCAAGATTACCTCTTCTTCTTTTTTTTTTCCTGGAAGTATATTTTGGACATTTTCAAGATTGCTTTTATCTAGATGAGGAATTTGATGTTTATTTAAATTTTGTATTATAGATGATGTATCTTTTTTTCTTGCTTGAAGGTGACTCAAAGGGATCGTAAGTTCTTAGCAGTAATTACCTAGGTTATTTCATCGCAGTACACAATTGAGTTATCGAATAAAGTTTCGCTCTCCGGAATTATTCTTACTTTCTTTTTGTTCTGCTGTTTGTCCTTTTTGGTGGATTTTGAAGGTTCACGAGCGATGGAGAGATTTCTATATTTTTGGAATGGCCAACCAAGTTGGTGGATTCGATTAAGAGTCTCTTCCTTCTTTCCTTATCCTCCTTTTCTTTTGCATTTGGTGTTCCGTACGTCCCAATGTCTTTTTGAGCCGAAGACCCATAAAGAAGAAACCTGATTCTCATGTCTTTATGGTAGCATGGACTTCTTGTCATTTGGTGATGACCGTACGGCCAAACACCAAGAAGTAGCATGCAAGGGCTAAAGATGTCAATTGGCGCATAAAGCCAAAAAAGGAGAGGGAGAAAATTGATGGTAATCCCTTGGCCTAATTATTTATAATTATGCTATTATTATGTACCAACACTTTGTACCGTCTCTCAAATATTATTTTTATAAGCCTTATTTTATCATATTCTATCCCATTCAATTCTTTATATAGGATGTCGATAATCGAGTAAAGATTGGATCTTTCTCAAATAAGGCCCATTCTATTATTGTATAAGTTACTTTTAATTTTCATGTATATTTCACTTATATACCTTTGCAACATAGGCACCTTATGCTTTGTCCACCAGTTTTTTTTTTTTTGACCAGTTGTAGACCTCCAATGCTAAAAAGGACTGGACCGGACCAGATGCCGGGTGCAAATGAAAGTCCAAAAGTATCCTTCAATTAATTATTTAATGTCTCCATCTCCTATTATTTACGTGACACGAACTAGAGGCAGAACATATCAAGCTCGAAGGGCCATCTAGCTTTTCTTGAAAATCTCTCTTTCCCCTTTTTAGGCGGCGGCAGGCCGGGAAGAGCCACAAATTTGGGAATCGTTAACTAGTTTCGAAACCTTTAAACATAATAAAAACTAGGTTAAAAATTTTGTTTTCAATTTTCCCCACCCTTTTTGCCGACAAAAGATATTGAAATTGTCGTCTAGCTATCTGTTTCTAATGAGAAAATATTGCATGAGTGGAATACTCCACGTCAGCAATACACAACACCATTAGGTGCTTGACACGCGGCAAGCGGGCCCACAAATCAGATTTATTAAAAGACCAGAGGAGAGAGCAGCGGGAGAAAAATTTTGAACAAAAGGTGTCCTCCTCTCTCTCCTCGTTCGCGCTCCTCCCAAATCTCAATTCTCTACGCACCTCACGCCCGTACACGCCTCCGACGACCAACAAGCGACGCCCCTAGCCTCCGACGCCGACGCCGATGACGCCTCCGACGACCGAGGTCCGCCCCGCCCGCCTGGCGGCGTCCGTCGCCTCCCACGAGTGAGTCCACTCCTGGCGCCCGACGCCACACCTCCGACGAGCGGCGTCCGCGCTACCCACGAGCGATCGCCTCCACGACCGAGGTCCGCCTCCTCGCGCCGGCCGAGCCACAACCTCCGGCGATGTCCGTCGCCGCCCCCTGGCGGCGTCCGTCGCCTCCTACAACAAAGGTCCGCCTCCTCGCGCTAACGCTGACCCTCCTCCGACGAGTTCATTCAACCCCAGCCTCTCTCTTGCTTCTTTTGAAATGATGATTGCCCCCCTCACCCGCCGCCACTGGCTCCACCATTGCTTGAACCCTTTTAGCGCCCTTGCTACATCCCTCTCGGGTCGAGTTGTAGACAGACGGCGTGTATATGCACAACTCTCTATGCTCCGCCGAGGTTTCACGTTCATTGTCCCGTTCTTTGCAGTTTCATCTAGAAGGAAAGATGGGCGACGTCTTGGCCTTCTGACGCACAGGTAATCCCTCTGCAGTTCGTGAAAGCCGGTTAATGGGCATTGTCGAAAATTTGTTCTCTTCTTCGATCAAAGCTGGCCCACGTTTCTTGCTGTGATGTTCTTTCAGCAATGCCCACATTTTCTCTGCAATGGTCTCTTTTCTTCCTCTTCTTGAAGTAGAAGATGGGCTGTGCGCATTAGGCGTCTCCACCTCATTTTTTTTTTTCTTTTTTGAATCTCCTCTGCAGTTCGTGAACGCCGATGAATCGACCGCATTGTCGGAAATTGTTCTTTGGTTAAATCCAGTCCACATTTTTTTTGTGATGTTCTCTCGCCAATGCCATTTGAAGCTTGAGAATCAAAAGATGATGCCTGGTCTCTTTTTTTTTCCTTTCCTTGAACTAGAAGATAGTCTGCGTGTGTTGGGCATCCTTCTCTGGTCATTTTGTCTGATATTTTGTTGCTTTTGAGATGATTGATCGTGATGTGGGATGATCTAGCGGGGTAGTATCGTTGTTGCCTACTCATTGCCTTGAAAAGAGCGATGAAAGAGTCAAATGCCAGTGGGGTTTGCTTCGACTTCTTTGGTGCGTCAGTGGGAAATTCGTGGATCTTCTCTGTGTTCAGTTGAACATCATCTCTCTATTTGACCATCTTGAGAAGAGTGTAGCCAGTCTTGCGAATGTCAAAATTCTTGGGGGATTGTGCTCCATGTAATCTTATCTCATTGCAGTTGAACTATATTCGCAATGTTGTTTCTCGAATGGCTGGCCAAAGAACAGATGAAGTTCAGGTTGCGGGATCTCCTTATAGAATTTGCCCCCAGGAGCTCATATAGATCACCAGGTCGGTTTTTGTCTTATTTACGCCATATTGTTGTCGAGGTAGTGTTTGTACAAGACCTTCCATTTGGGTATTGGTTTTCGATTTGCATCAATAGATATACAACGGAGTCAAAATTTCCTGTCCTATTTTTTTGGGTAACATCTGTATTTTCTATCTATTGTGAATATGAACATGCCTGTTGCCTCTCATGTTCAATAAAATTTGGCGATGCAATATACTTATTATAATTGATGAGGGTATACTTTGACATTGTCAATTGATGAAGAATGCAATCCTACTAACATTACCTTTAACTAGTCCATTGCTGAATGATAGAGAGAGATGGACATTAATTGGGAGTATTGTTTACGAAATTAATATTCGTTACATTTCCTTTTCTCTTTCTTGGTTGTGCTGGCATGTCGGTTTTTCGAGAGGGTAAGGTGCCATTGTGGGAAATGGGCCTTTGTTCACTTTGTTAAAGAGAATGGTATCACTAACAGTTTTCTTTCTGTGAAGATACTCATCAGCTTACTGTAAATGTTGTATGGCCCAAAAAAATTGCTTTCAATTCGCAATTTTTGTTGCATTCTTGGTAGATAAAGCCCACTATGTTTTGGCCTTCATAACATATTTGCTCTAGAAAGGCATTGTGGGAACAATCACATGTTCTACTGCTTTCTGTTTGCATCCTCAGATTTCCTTCGCTTGTCTAGAGGCCTTCTTCCTATTCTAATATGGTTTACAAATGTCACGACTTCTTTTGGGTTTTTGTTGTAACCTTGCTTATATTGTGTCTAAATATTTTATCACATAGGTTATCCATGAGAATCAGGTGGTGGTTGTTGTGGGAGAGACTGGTTCAGAAAAAACAACTCAACTAACACAAGTGTTCTTCATGATCAATGTCATTAATTTTTCTGAAAATCTGTTGTTAGTTATCTATGGGCAAAGAGAATAAATTATGACCTCATTCTTTTTATATACTACTCATGACAGTATCTGCATGAAGATGGCTACACTGTGAATGGCATAGTTGGTTGTACCCAACCAAGGTGTGTTGCCGATGAGTGTCGCAAAGACAGTGAGTGAAGAGATGGAAACTAACTTAGGTGAAAAAGTGGGGTATGCCATTCGTTTTGAGGATGTGACTGGGCCAAACACGGTAATTAAGGTGAGACTGTTTTCGATTGTCAAGAACAAATTCTTTAGGATACTATTTTCTTAATGCTGACTTTTCTGAAGTAGTGTTGTTGCTTTTAGTCTGGGACATATCTCAAATTTTGTTGGTTCCCTGATAAATTATAATCTATGCCTTTTCGTTTTGGTTTTATGCTCCGTCATGTATAATTGTTTTTTTGGTGGTCAGTATCATGTTGCAAAGACATGACAAATGGAGTGCTTTTCTGTGAAACACACTGAAAGATTCTGATCTTGAAAAGCACCAGTATGACAATGTCTTCTCTACTATGATCTATTGCTTCTTGTTAAACTGGTTTGGAGTGGATTTGTATATGCATGGAGAATAACCTACACAGACTTAGGTTTTTCAAGCGAGCCTTTGTTGTTTTTACTTGTTTGAGGGTTGTCGTGATGGATGAAGCACGTGAGAGATCATTGAACACCGATGTTCTCCTTGGGATATTGAAAAAGGTGGTAGCTCGGCGTTACGATTTTAAGCTCATTGTAACATTTGCGACTTTGAATGCACAAAAATTTTTTAACTTCTTTGGCAAGTAATAATCACATTTGTCGAGAAGCTTATGCAATGCCAATGTTGATGCAGGACTAAATTAATTTAAATTGTTTACAGCATACCTATTTTTCACATACCTGGAAGGACATTTCCTGTTAACATCCTCTGGAGTAAAACCCCATATGAAGATTATGTCGAAGCTGCAGTGAAGCAGGCTATGGCTGTCCATATTAGCAGTCCTCCAGGCGATATTCTCATTTTCATGACTGGCCAAGATGAAATTAAAGCACCGTGCTATGCTCTAGCGGAGCGCATGGAGCAGCTTTTATATTCCACGAGGCAAGGTATTGGCAAGATGTTGTGAATCCCATTAACTTCAAGTTGGCCCAACATAGATGTCGTTAGGAAGGCCATCTGTTTTGCATACTTCCACAATGCAACGAGACTGAAGGGCGTCGGTGAATACGTGAATTGTCGGATCGGGATGCCCTGCCATTTGCACTCGAGCAGCACTCTCTATGGCATGGGACACACACTCGAGTATGTGGTCTACCACGAGCTGATTCTGATAGCGAAAGAGTGCATGTAATGTGCCACTGCTGTGGAGCCGCAGTGGTTGGCCGAACTGGGTCCCATGTTTTTCTCCGTTAAGGACTCCGATAAGTCTCTTCTGGAGCACAAGAAGTAGGAGGAAGAGATGACAGCCATGGACGAAGAAATGGAGAACTTGAGGAGATCGCAGGCGAATGTCGGAGATAGAGATTAAGCACAAGAGAGGGAGAAGAGGGTGAAGCAACAATAGCGATGTGCCTTATCCTATCACAAAGGCTCCGCTCGCAATACGTGAAGATGACACGAGAAATGTTAAGTATTTACTTGAGCATTCAAAGGATAAATTCAAGAACACTGATGTAAATGAATTGAGGCATAATGTGTACCATTTAAATGTCTTGCTACTTTTTGTTTATCTATTATTTGTTATTTTATTTAGATTACTTGTCCAAAGAAAATAGATGGTTCGAACATTGTGCTGTGTTGGCTCTAATGGACACAATCGCGTTATCTTTTTGTGGACTTTCTTCTTCTCTACACGGTGATTGGAAGCGCAAGCGCCCTCCACAGGATCGTTGGATATGTAACTGTTTGAGACGTGAGTTGCCATCGCGGTGTTAAGGATTGATAAATAATTAGAACGGCTATTAATTTTAGTAACTTTTTCCAAAACCTATTTGAGCGCAGAGTTACACATTGAATAAGAAAATTGCTCAAGAACTTGAATGAACCACCCTTATGGACATGTTGTCCAAATGAACCTTTGTCAAAGATTATAGACCCTACCTTCGATTGTTACCCAAAAACTTGTCATGACCTACAGTGGTTTCAAAGCTGTAGAAAAGTCCAGTCTGAACGGAGATATGAGACATTGGAAGCAGAGAGAGAGAGAGAGAGAGAGAGAGAGAGAGAGGAAAACATAAGCATGAAACACATTGCACCCGAAACCAGAAAATTACACAAAGTGATGGAAGAGAGAGCATAGTGAATGGTAAAAAAGCACATCAAGTCCATAGAAAGTTGAGAATCTAATGAGCCCAGAATCACAAGATATATTTCATTTTGCTCATTCACTTTTGACATCCTGCGAGCTCCTTTGATTGCATGCTAGAGAATTATAAAGTATTCCAAGAACCAATCTGTTACAACCAAACTAATTGAAAAAAAGGATGAACAAAAAAGACGATGCATTTCGTCAGAGTTCATAAGGTAGCGAGAGCAGGTTGTGGTAGCGTTTGCTGCAAAGATAACGGCATGTTTACGGGATTAGCTTGAATCAACCGGCAAAATCAATAAAAGATTAAAAAAAAGTCAGCTGTTTAATTTATCTATATTAGGAGAAAAATATTAGGTTCAAGTACAAAGGTACGCAAGTTCTCTTTACCCTTGACGATCTTGGTGATGGCTGCCCCATCATTCCTTCAGAGTTTACAATGTTTAGAGAACCACCAAGAGTGGGCTATAGCTATGCATTTCTCTGCTGCAAAAGTTGTAATTGCTGCATCCGAACTTGTTGTTGCTCCCTACCCTTTGATTGCTATACATGAATTTCACAAACTGAATAGTCATATACTCAAAATTTCTGCATGTTGAGGGAATACTGTCTCATGGATGAGCGGAAAATGGTGCAGGAACTAAGGAACAAAGAAAAACCTCAATGTAAGCAAAGAAGAAGACATCAGAATGCTTCGCATTTGTCCTTGCAATGAAAATGTCCCGGAATTCAGACCACCACTCAAACAGAAATAATCCTCCGGGTGCATCAATAGCTACACTAAATAAAAGCTGAGTAATTAGCACAAAGTAGACCATGATTTTGAGAGATCATATATCACCATCTTCACAGACTAAAAGCTTTCTCAAAGATCTCCAAGCTCAACCTCAAATCCACCTATTTTGTAATTTGTAAATTGAAGCTCAACCTCAAATTGCAGGTAAACAAACACCCACCAAGCAATACACTTGAACTCTACCTCGTGCAAAGGAACCCAACAAGAGCACAACCCGGAAAAACCATTCTTCTTCGTAGTTCTTAGGCAAACACGAGAATAGAACAACCTCAACACACTTGCACCTCTAAACATAATGTAGCTCTTACATACTAGACACCAAACAAAAAAAACTTCATCTGCATATAGGGATAGAAATAGCCCCAGAACCACAGTCAATATATAACTAGGTGCATGAGAATTCATCTACAAATTCAAAGACTAGCATGTTAATCAAGGAACCAAACAAGATGATCATCCTTTTGCGATTTCTTACAGCCAACATGCAAAACCAAAAGGTAAAATAAAATTGAAGTCTTTAGAGGTGTTTCAAAGGACTTTTCAACCCTCGCTTCTAGCTTTTAGGAGGTGCTATATTTCCAAAAACTATAGTAGTTAAAACAGATATAAGCTGATTTTCAATATCTGTCTATATGCACTTAACAGGTTCTTATCCTTCATTCTGAAAAAAAAACAAAATTGATTGCTTGGCATTGTGCAGAACTAATTGCACAATGCCAAATCCTTGCACATAGCATTTTCTAAAAGTACAACACACTAAAAGATCACTCAATCACTTCTGTGGCCGCCACTACAACCATGCACAGACAACAAAGCTCTAAAGCTACAACACCATAAAAAAATTGACAGCCATTCCACACCCACATAGCTTCCATCCTCTCCTTTGAAACAAAGATCTAATAGAGCATCCTCCAGGGGCAATTGAACCACAACCAAACTGTGCCCTCATTAAAATAGTGATCGAGAAAAGCTAACAACCAAAAGAAAAATACAAAGCAAAAGAAATCCCTCCTCCGGATAACAAAATTAGAGTCAAGTTTCGATTTTTTTTTACCATTCCCTCGAAATACCTTTCCAATTTCTCGAGTTGAACATAAAACACCGCAAAAAAGCTCAAATAAGAAACATGCACTTAAGTTGTGGGTGCATGTGCAAATAATCGAAAATATAACCTAGCTATCCCTTCAAGCACAAGCTTTCTTCATATACCCTTCAGAAGTTTAAAGTGCTTTATGAAATGAAGCCATGCTAATCCCTAAATTTTTCTTGGTCATGATAGCAATTGCATTCCTAAAAAGGTGGACTTCAAACTGGAGCTAACAACTTGTTAAATTGAACTCAAATGAATCTAATGGAGAGAGACTAAAGCCGCTTCTTTACACATAAATTCTTTCTCCAAAATCAACACAAGACTTTATAGGAGTCATGCAGCATGTCCTGACCAATGCAACCGCATGAAAATAACCTTAACTGATCTCTCAAGTATTCATAGGTATAACTCAAAGGCTAAGGTCAAGGTTAATTTTTTCTTCCCAAGCAGACATTCATGACTCCACATTACCAGTCCGATTTGGAAAGAGAAATAAAGGATGATCAAGAGCAGCTACATGTTTATTTAGAGCTACAAACAAGCACAGGGCTCCTTAGTTTCTTTCAGTATATAGCATATTGAATCTCCAATCTACAGAGCAATTATTTTGAAAGCTTACCAATCGAGGAAGTGTTTTCAGAATATTTTTGGAAAGAACCTTGACTGCCACAAGGCCAAAAGCTTTCTCAGTAGGATGTATGCGTCACTTGCTCCCATAGATAAAATAGCATCCCTTATCTAATGAGACAGAGAAACATTAGTGAAGCACAGGAATCAAAAGTGCAAAAATGGAAATCTTGGCTAACACAACAAAAGAGGTTTATAGTCCCTAAGAAGAAAAGAACCTTTTTATTTGATAGATTGGCTTTGAGATTTATATCCTTGAAGAAAGCAGGATCACGAGCTGATCCATATAAAGAACCATCATTTCCACGGATAAATCCTAGCGATCTTAACTGGTCCTCCAGGCATATTGTTGACGTGCCCACTTCTAAATCATCATCTGCAGAAACCATAATAAGTGATAGAGTACCAGCTACCATCATAATTATGAATGCACTTGTTTTAAGCAGAATAGCTGGTCATAGACAAAGAATCTAACAATTCATCACCAAATTTCGGGGACCAAAACAGGAAGTCAAAAGAGACCCAAGCAGAGAAAGACCAAGAGAGATCAAGAGAAAGGGGGAAAAAACAACAAAAAGCGAAGAATGTCATGCCTTATGGATCGTGAATACACTCGCCGATAAGACCTCGACTCTCGATTTAGGCATTTGACTCTTTCATCGCTCTTTTCAAGGCAATTAGTAGGCAACAACGATACTACCCCGCTAGATCATCCCACATCACGATCAATCATCTCAAAAGCAACAAAATATCAGACAAAATGACCAGAGAAGGACGCCCAACACGCATTGACTACTATCTTCTAGTTCAAGGAAAGGAAAAAAAGAGACCAGGCATCATCCTTTGATTCTCAAGCTTCAAATGGCATTGGCGAGAGAACATCACAGCAAAAAATGTGGACTGGATTTAACCAAAGAACAATTTCCGACAATGCGGGTCGATTCATCGGCATTCACGAACTGCAGAGGAGATTCAAAAAGAGAAAAAAACGAGGTGGAGACACCTAATACGCGCACAGCCCATCTTCTACTTCAAGAAGAGGAAGAAAAGAGACCATTGCAGCAAAAAATGTGGGCATTGCTGAAAGAACATCACAGCAAGAAACGTGAGCCGGCTTTGATCGAAGAAGAGAACAAATTTTCGACAATGCCCATTAACCGGCTTTCACAAACTGCAGAGGGATTACCTATGCGTCAGAAGGCCAAGATGACTCGCCCATCTTCCTTCCAAATCGTTGTCTGAAACTACAGTAAACGGGACAATGAACACGAAACCTCGGCGGAGCATAGAGAGTTGTTCATATACACGTGGTCTCTGTCTGCAACTGAACAAGAGAGGGATGTAGCAGCAGTGGCGAAAGGATTCAGAAGCAATGGTGGAGCCGGTGGCGGTGGGTGAGGGGGGCAATCATCATTTCAAAAGAAGCAGAAGAGAGAGAGTTGCGGTCAGTCGAACGTCGCTTGTCGGAGGAGGGTCGGCGCGGCACGGGGAGGCGGACTCGGTCGGGAGGCGACGGGCGCCGCCAGGGCAGCGCGGACGCCACTTGTCGGAGGGGGTGTGGTCGATACGGGCGCGAGGAGGCGGACTTTGGTCGGGAGGCGACCAACGCCGCCGGGCAGCGGCGGACGCCGCCATCGGAGGGTGGCCGCCACGCGCCAAGAGGCGGACTCACTGCGGAGGCGACGGACGCCGCCGTGGGCGCGGCGACCTGGTCCTGCCGGAGGCATCATCGGGCGCCGAGGTCGGAGGCTAGGGGAGGCGGAGGCGGGTCGCCGGAGGCAGCGTTGGTCATCGGGAGGAGGGTGGGGAGAGAATTGGTTTGTTCAAATTTTTCTGGGAGGAGCGCCTCAGGAGAGAGAGGAGGACACCTTTTTGTTCAAAAATTTTTCACCATCCTTGACCGTTTTCCTCTCGCTTATTAAAAGACGGAGAAAATATTGCATGAGTGGAATACTCCACGCCGCAATACACAACACCATTGGTGCTTGACACGTGGGTGCGGGCCCACGTGTCGCCATTTTCAGAGGAGGAGAAATATTGTGACGATTCCACGGTGGAATCACTAGGGGTACACAATATTTTCTCCTTATAATTAGACAGAAAGAAAACATGCTCATCACGTCAGCTCTTGACGTGGTGGTTAGCAACCACCGAATATTTCTTCCAAAAGAGGAGCTTGAAGTTGACATCCTAGCTGTAATCTTCTTTTTTTTTTTGGTCGAACGGTAATCTTGTTAACAAAATTAGTTTTATGCTCTACTTCGAATATAGAACTACCTGCACATGCATTCTTCCCGCAAGCATTTGAGATTCAGCCTTTGCCGATGCGCAAGTAATCCCTCTACAGCTCGTGAAAGCCGGTTAATGGGCATTGTCGAAAAAATTGTTCTCTTCTTCGATCAAAGCTGGCCCACGCTTCTTGCTGTGATGTTCTTTCAAAGAATGCCCACATTTTCTTTGCCGCAATGGTCTCTTTTTCTTCCTCTTCTTGAAGTAGAAGATGGGCTGTGCGCGATTAGGCGCTCCACCTCGTTTTTTTTTTTTTTTGAATCTCCTCTGCAGTTCGTGAACGCCGATGAATCGACCCGCATTGTCGGAAATTGTTCTTTGGTTAAATCCAGTCCACATTTTTTGCTGTGATGTTCTCTCGCCAATGCCATTTGAAGCTTGAGAATCAAAGGATGATGCCTGGTCTCTTTTTTTCCTTTCCTTGAACTAGAAGATAGTCTCAAGCGCTGTTGGGCGTCCTTCTCCGGTCATTTTGTCTCGATATTTTGTTGCTTTTGAGATGATTGATCGTGATGTGGGATGATCTAGCGGGGTAGTATCGTTGTTGCCTACTAATTGCCTTGAAAAGAGCGATGAAAGAGTCAAATGCCTAATCTGAGAGCTGAGGTCTTATCAGCGAGTGTATTCACGATCCATAAGGCATGACATTCTTCGCTTTTGTTGTTTTTTCCCCCTTTCTCTTGATCTCTCTTGGTCTTTCTCTGCTTGGTCTCTTTTGACTTCCTATTTTGGTCCTCGAAATTTGGTGATGAATTGTTAGATTCTTTGTCTATGACCAGCTATTCTGCTTAAAACAAGTGCATTCATAATTATGATGGTAGCTGGTACTCTATCACTTATTATGGTTTCTGCAGATGATGATTTAGAAGTGGGCACGTCAACAATATGCCTGGAGGACCAGTTAAGATCGCTAGGATTTATCCGTGGAAATGATGGTTCTTTATATGGATCAGCTCGTGATCCTGCTTTCTTCAAGGATATAAATCTCGAAGCCAATCTATCAAATAAAAAGGTTCTTTTCTTCTTAGGGACTATAAACCTCTTTTGTTGTGTTAGCCAAGATTTCCATTTTTTGCACTTTTGATTCCCCGTGCTTCACTAATGTTTCTCTGTCTCATTAGATAAGGGATGCTATTTTATCTATGGGAGCAAGTGACGATACATCCCATCGAGAAAAAGCTTTTGGCCTTGTGGCGCTCAAGGTTCTTTCCAAAAATATTCTGAAAACACTTCCTCGATTGGTAAGCTTTCAAAATAATTGCTCAGATTGGAGATTCAATATGCTATATATTGAAAGAAACTAAGGAGCCCTGTGCTTGTTTGTAGCTCTAAATAAACATGTAGCTACTCTTGATCATCCTTTATTTCTCTTTCCAAATCGGACTGGTAATGTGGAGTCATGAATGTCTGCTTGGGAAGAAAAATTAACCTTGACCTTAGCCTTTGAGTTATACCTATGAATACTTGAGAGATCAGTTAAGGTTATTTTCATGCGGTTGCATTGGTCAGGACATGCTGCATGACTCCTATAAAGTCTTGTGTTGATTTTGGAGAAAGAATTTATGTGTAAAGAAGCGGCTTTAGTCTCTCTCCATTAGATTCATTTGAGTTCAATTTAACAAGTTGTTAGCTCCAGTTTGAAGTCCACCTTTTAGGAATGCAATTGCTATCATGACCAAGAAAAATTTAGGGATTAGCATGGCTTCATTTCATAAAGCACTTTAAACTTCTGAAGGGTATATGAAGAAAGCTTGTGCTTGAAGGATAGCTAGGTTATATTTTTCGATTATTTGCACATGCACCCACAACTTAAGTGCATGTTTTTATTTGAGCTTTTATGGTGTTTTATGTTCAACTGAGAAATTGGAAAGGTATTTTGAGGGAATGGTAAAAAAAAAAAAATCGAAACTTGACTCTAATTTTGTTATCCGGAGGAGGGATTTCTTTTTTTGTATTTTTCTTTTGGTTGTTAGCTTTTCTCGATCACTATTTTAATGAGGGCACAGTTTGGTTGTGGTTCAATTGCCCCCGAGGATGCTCTATTAGATCTTTGTTTCAAAGGAGAGGATGGCTATGTGGGTGTGGAATGGCTGTCAATTTTTTTTATGGTGTTGTAGCTTTAGAGCTTTGTTGTCCTGTGCATGGTTGTAGTGGCGGCCACAAAAGTGATTGAGTGATCTTTAGTGTGTTGTACTTTTAGAAAATGCTATGTGCAAGGATTTGGCATTGTGCAATTAGTTCTGCACAATGCCAAGCAATCAATTTTGTTTTTTTTCAGAATGAAGGATAAGAAACTGTTAAGTGCATATAGACAGATATTGAAAATCAGCTTATATCTGTTTTAACTACTATAGTTTTTGGAAATATAGCACCTCCTAAAAGCTAGAAGCGAGGGTTGAAAAGTCCTTCGAAACACCTCTGAAGACTTCAATTTTATTTTACCTTTTGGTTTTGCATGTTGGCCTGAAGAAACTGCAAAAAGGATGATCATCTTGTTTGGTTCCTTGATTAACATGCTAGTCTTTGAATTTGTAGATGAATTCTCATGCACCTAGTTATATATTGACTGTGGTTCTGGGGCTATTTCTATCCCTATATGCAGATGAAGTTTTTTTGTTTGGTGTCTAGTACAGAAGAGCTACATTATGTTTAGAGGTGCAAGTGTGTTGAGGTTGTTCTATTCTCGTGGTTTGCCTAAGAACTCAAGAAGAATGGTTTTTCCTGGGTTGTGCTCTTGTTGGGTTCCTTTGCCCCGAGGTAGAGTTGAAGTGTATTGCTTGGTGGGTGTTTGTTTACCTGCAATTTGAGGTTGAGCTTCAATTTACAAATTACAAAATAGGTGGATTTGAGGTTGAGCTTGGAGATGGTGAGAAAGCTTTTAGTCTGTGAAGATGGTGATATATGATCTCTCAAAATCATGGTCTACTTTGTGCTAATTACTCAGCTTTTATTTAGTGTAGCTATTGATGCACCCGGAGGATTATTTCTCTTGAGTGGTGGTCTGAATTCGGGACATTTTCATTGCAAGGACAAATGCGGCATTCTGATGCTGCTTCTGCTGCTACATTGAGGTTTTTCTTTTGTTCCTCAATTCCTGCACCATTTTCCGCTCATCCATGAGACGGTATTCCCTCAACATGCAGAAATTTTGAGTATATGACTATTCAGTTTGTGAAATTCATGTATAGCAATCAAAGGGTAGGGAGCAACAACAGGTTCAGATGCAGCAATTACAACTTTTGCAGCAGAGAAATGCATAGCTATAGCCCACTCTTGGTGGTTCTCTAAACATTGTAAACTCTGAAGGAATGATGGGGCAGCCATCACCAAGATCGTCAAGGGTAAAGAGAACTTGCGTACCTTTGTACTTGAACCTAATATTTTCTCTCCTAATATAGATAAATTAAACAGCTGACTTTTCTTAATCTTTTATTGATTTTGCCATTGATTCAAGCTAATCCCAGAACATGCCGTTATCTTTGCAGAAACGCTACCACAACCTGCTCTCGCTACCTTATGAACTCTGATGAAATGCATCGTCTTTTTTGTTCATCCTTTTTCAATTAGTTTGGTTGTAACAGATTGGTTCTTGGAATACTTTATAATTCTCTAGCATGCAATCAAAGGAGCTCGCAGGATGTCAAAAGTGAATGAGCAAAATGAAATATATCTTGTGATTCTGGGCTCATTAGATTCTCAACTTTCTATGGACTTGATGTGCTTTTTTACCATTCACTATGCTCTCTCTTCCATCACTTTGTGTAATTTTCTGATTTCGGGTGCAATGTGTTTCATGCTTATGTTTTCCTCTCTCTCTCTCTCTCTCTCACTCTTTGCTTCCAATGTCTCATATCTCCGTTCAGACTAGATTTTTCTACAGCTTTGAAACCACTGTAGGTCATGACAAGTTTTTGGGTAACAATCGAAGGTAGGGTCTATAATCTTTGACAAAGGTTCATTTGGACAACATGTCCATAAGGGTGGTTCATTCAAGTTCTTGAGCAATTTTCTTATTTAATGTGTAACTCTGCTACCAAACAGGTTTTGGAAAAAGTTACTAAAATTAATAGCCGTTCTAATTATTTATCAATCCTTAACACCGCGATGGCAACTCACATCCCGGACAGTTACATATCCAACGATCCTGTGGAGGGCGCTTGCGCATCCAATCACCGTGTAGAGAAGAAGAAAGTCCACAAAAAGATAACACGATTGTGTCCATTAGAGCCAACACAGCACAATGTTTGAACCATCTATTTTCTCTGGACAAGTAATCCAAATAAAATAACAAATAATAGATAAACAAAAAGTAGCAAGACATTTAAATGGTACACATTATGCCTCAATTCATTTACATCAGTGTTCTTGAATTTATCCTTTGAATGCTCGAGTAAATACTTAACATTTCTCGTGTCATCTTCACGTATTGCGAGCGGAGCCTTTGTGATAGGATAAGGCACATCGCTATTGTTGCTTCACCCTCTTCTCCCTCTCTTGTGCTTAATCTCTATCTCCGCATTCGCCTGCGATCTCCTCAAGTTCTCCATTTCTTCGTCCATGGCTGTCATCTCTTCCTCCTACTTCTTCTTGTGCTCCAGAAGAGACTTATCGGAGTCCTTAACGGAGAAAAACATGGGACCCAGTTCGGCCAACCACTGCGGCTCCACAGCAGTGGCACATTACATGCACTCTTTTTAAGCTCGGAATCAGCTCGTGGTAGACCACATACTCGAGTGTGTGTCCCATGCCATAGAGAGTGCTGCTCGAGTGCAAATGGCAGGGCATCCCGATCCGACAATTCACGTATTCACCGACGCCCTTCAGTCTCGTTGCATTGTGGAAGTATGCAAAACAGATGGCCTTCCTAACGACATCTATGTTGGGCCAACTTGAAGTTAATGGGATTCACAACATCTTGCCAATACCTTGCCTCGTGGAATATAAAAGTTGCTCCATGCGCTCCGCTTAGAGCATAGCACGGTGCTTTAATTTCATCTTGGCCAGTCATGAAAATGAGAATATCGCCTGGAGGACTGCTAATATGGACAGCCATAGCCTGCTTCACTGCAGCTTCGACATAATCTTCATATGGGGTTTTACTCCAGAGGATGTTAACAGGAAATGTCCTTCCAGGTATGTGAAAAATAGGTATGCTGTAAACAATTTAAATTAATTTAGTCCTGCATCAACATTCGCATTGCATAAGCTTCTGACAAATGTGATTATTACTTGCCAAAGAAGTTCGAAAATTTTTGTGCATTCAAAGTCGCAGATGTTACAATGAGCTTAAAATCGTGACGTCGAGCTACCACCTTTTTCAATATCCCAAGGAGAACATCAGTGTTCAGTGATCTCTCACGTGCTTCATCCATCACGACAACCCTCAAACAAGTAAAAACAACAAAGGCTCTGCTTGAAGAACCTAAGTCTGTGTAGGTTATTCTCCATGCATATACAAATCCACTCCAACCCAGTTTAACAAGAAGCAATAGATCAGAGTAGAGAAGACATTGTCATACTGGTACTTTTCAAGATCAGAATCTTTCAGTGTTTCACGGAAAAGCACTCCATTTGTCATGTACTGCAACATGATACTGACCACCAAAAAAACAATTATACATGACGGAGCATAAAACCAAAACGAAAAGGCATAGATTATAATTTATCAGGGAACCAACAAAATTTGAGATATGTCCCAGACTAAAAGCAACAACACTACTTCAGAAAAGTCAGCATTAAGAAAATAGTATCCTAAAGAATTTGTTCTTGACAATCGAAAACAGTCTCACCTTAATTACCGTGTTTGGCCCAGTCACATCCTCAAAACGAATGGCATACCCCACTTTTTCACCTAAGTTAGTTTCCATCTCTTCACTCACTGTCTTTTATGACACTCATCGGCAACACACCTTGGTTGGGTACAACCAACTATGCCATTCACAAGTGTAGCCATCTTCATGCGTATATCTTGCCATGAGTAGTATATAAAAAGAATGAGGTCATAATTTATTCTCTTTGCCCATAGATAACTAACAACAGATTTTCAGAAAAATTAATGACATTGATCATGAAGAACACCTGTGTTAGTTGAGTTGTTTTTCCTGAACCAGTCTCTCCCACAACAACCACCACCTGATTCTCATGGATAACCTATGTGATAAAATATTTAGACACAATATAAGCAAGGTTACAACAAAACCCAAAAGAAGTTGTGACATTTGTAAACCATATTAGAATAGGAAGAAGGCCTCTAGACAAGCGAAGGAAATCTGAGGATGCAAACAGAAAGCAGTAGAACATGTGATTGTTCCCACAATGCCTTTCTAGAGCAAATATGTTATGAAGGCCAAAACATAGTGGGCTTTATCTACTAAGAATGCAACAAAAATTGCGAATTGAAAGCAATTTTTTGGGCCATACAACATTTACAAGAAGCTGATGAGTATCTTCACAGAAAGAAAACTGTTAGTGATACCATTCTCTTTAACAAAGTGAACAAAGGCCCATTTCCCACAATGGCACCTTACCCTCTCGAAAAACCGACATGCCAGCACAACCAAGAAAGAGAAAAGGAAATGTAACGAATATTAATTTCGTAAACAATACTCCCAATTAATGTCCATCTCTCTCTATCATTCAGCAATGGACTAGTTAAAGGTAATGTTAGTAGGATTGCATTCTTCATCAATTGACAATGTCAAAGTATACCCTCATCAGTATAATAAGTATATTGCATCGCCAAATTTTATTGAACATGAGAGGCAACAGGCATGTTCATATTCACAATAGATAGAAAATACAGATGTTACCCAAAAAACAGGACAGGAAATTTTGACTCCGTTGTATATCTGTTGATGCAAATCGAAAACCAATACCCAAATGGAAGGTCTTGTACAAACACTACCTCGACAACAATATGGCAGAAATAAGACAAAACCCGACCTGGTGATCTATATGAGCTCCTGTGGGGCAAATTCTATAAGGAGATCCCGCAACCTGAACTTCATCTGTTCTTTGGCCAGCCATTCGAGAAACAACATTGCGAATATAGTTCAACTGGCAATGAGATAAGATTACATGGAGCACAAACCTCCAAGAATTTTGACATTCGCAAGACTGGCTACACTCTTCTCAAGATGGTCAAATAGAGAGATGATGTTCAACTGAACACAGAGAAGATCCACGAATTTCCCACTGACGCACCAAAGAAGTCAAAGCAAACCCCACTGGCATTTGACTCTTTCATCGCTCTTTTCAAGGCAATGAGTAGGCAACAACAATACTACCCCGCTAGATCATCCCACATCACGATCAATCATCTCAAAAGCAACAAAATATCAGACAAAATGACCAGAGAAGGATGCCCAACACGCGCAGACTATCTTCTAGTTCAAGGAAAGGAAAAAAAGAGACCAGGCATCATCTTTTGATTCTCAAGCTTCAAATGGCATTGGCGAGAGAACATCACAACAAAAAATGTGGACTGGATTTAACCAAAGAACAATTTCCGACAATGCGGGTCGATTCATCGGCGTTCACGAACTGCAGAGGAGATTCAAAAAAAAAAAAAACGAGGTGGAGATGCCTAATGCGCACAGCCCATCTTCTACTTCAAGAAGAGGAAGAAAAGAGACCATTGCAGCAGAAAATGTGGGCATTGCTGAAAGAACATCACAGCAAGAAACGTGGGCCAGCTTTGATCGAAGAAGAGAACAAATTTTCGACAATGCCCATTAACCGGCTTTCACGAGTCTGAGGGGATTACTTGCGATCGAAGGCCAAGACGACTCGCCATCTTCCTTCCGACATCGTTGTTTTAAAATACAGAAACGGGACAATGAACGTGAAACCCGGCGGAGCATAGAGAGTCGTGCATATACACGTGGTCTCTGTCTGCAACTCAACCCGAGAGGGATGTAGCAAATGGTCGCGAAAAGGTTCGTAAGCAATGGTGGAGCCGGTGGCGGGGGTGAGGGGGGCAATCATCATTTCAAAAGAAGCAGAAGAGAGAGTTGGGTCGGCTCGGACGCCGCCGGGCCGGAGGAGGGCGTCGCTGCCAGGAGGAGGCGGACGGCGTCGCTTGTTGGTCGTCGGGCGGTAGCGGCGTGAGTGCGAGAGAGAATTGAGATTTGGGAGGAGCGCGAACGAGGAGAGAGGAGGACACCTTTTATTCAAAATTTTTTCTCTCCCGCTGCTCTCTCCTCTGGTCTTTTAATAAATACGATTTGTGGGCCGCTTGCCGTGTCAAAACCCAATGGTGTTGTGTATTGCTGACGTGGAGTATTCCACTCATGCAATATTTTCTCCTCCTCTGGTCTTTTAATAAATCTGATTTGTGGGCCCGCTTGCCACGTGTCAAGCACCCAATGGTGTTGTGTATTGCTGACGTGGAGTATTCCACTCATGCAATATTTTCTCCGACTCGTAGTGGGATGACCGACACCTATCAGATAAAGACTTAACTGACCCAGTAAGGACGTGCCACACGCCCAGTGGGACTTAGGGTTTTGCAAGGATTGACCAGTAGATTCCGCGGGGTTTACCGGCTGAGTCCAGTTGGCCATTCACGTTCTATATGGACGGTCAGAATTGTTTCAACAACCATTCTTTTTACATGCTCTGCTTCAATTCCAAACTTAATTGTGTGTAAGCGTGTCCTGAATTGATTAAAAAGGGCCGACCCGTACATGAATTGTTTACTTTTTGTGTATAAGCCGTTTGGCCCCGTTTATAAAACGAATTTATTTAAGGCTCCATTCGTTTCACGAAAAATTTATTTTTCAAATTTTCTTGTGTTTGGGGGCAGAAAATAAACTAACCGCGAAAAAACATTTTCCCTCAATGAGTGAAAACTAAGCCAAAAGTAAGGAAAATGTTTTTCTCTTTTGAAAAAAAAGGAAAACATTTTCCCCTCCTTCTTTCATCATTCTTTTTCTTTTTCTTTTTCTTCTTCTTTCTCTTTTCTATCTTCTTCTCCGGCAGATCACCGGGTCATGCCCTCGGCCGGCGACCGACCATAGGCAAACTCAAGCCTCGCCATAGGCCGAAGAGCCCGAGCTCACCCAAGGTCACCGGATGTCAAATACACCGGTGAAGTTCGAACCTTGCTAGATTCAAGAAGCTGGGCAAGGCTCGAGCTCGCTGGCCTTGGGTGATCTTGACCTTGTCGGCCTATGGCGATACTCAAGCTCGACTATGGCCCGTCACGACCGCCCAAACACACTTAATTATGTATCATGTGCGTGTGTCTTGTGAACAGTAGGAATGACAATTCATGTGTTCGTGTTGCCATTGTGCTATGTCAGATTTAATCCAAACACGACATATTTATTAATTGTGTTGCAATTTTGAAACCCAAACAAGATCGATTTATCATTTGGGTTATATGATGTGACACGTTTAATGCGTTTAAGATATGAAAATATAAACTTGTATATATGTTTAGACACATTTAGATACGAAATTAAGTCACTAAAACTTTCCAGTCGAAACTCAACATATTATTCAGGTTTTAGGAATTTATGACTAAATAATATGTGATTTTATATATCAATTATTAATGTATACATTTTGAAAGGTCTAACGAGTAAATTTTTTTACCTTAAAAGCCAAAACAAACGACATTATGCGTTTGTGGGTCCTACCACTAACCCACGTCAACTCAACGAATCTTTCGTGGGTCCTACCCACCATAAAACATCTCGAGAGGAGGCGGTGGGGAAAGCCTGGAAGCGCGTCTGTCGGCACATAAATGTGCGTTCGTTTCGACCAAAAAAAAATAGGCGTTCGTTGAATATTTTGTTTCTTAAGAATGAAGAACTGAATTGACGTTTGTCAGAATTTCAGGTTATATTCTTTTTTTTTTTTGGTATTTCAGGTTATATTCACAACCACGCGATATTGTCTATTCATACAAAAGAGCTGAGTTTGTGAGAGTAAAGAAGGCCTGCTACCTAAAAGATCCCAACTTTAACTCTTAGTCCCATTCTATATTTTAATTCCTAAAATTCTCCGACTTTAAGTCATATCCTAATTTTATCATAAATTTTTTTTTGTTCTATAAAAACCCTACACTATAAGTTCAGTTCCAATTCTACCATAAATACTTTTTATCTCGTAAAGAACTCTCAATTTTAGGTTTAGTACCAATTTTATCATAAGCTTTTTTTTTTGTCTTATAAAAATTTTCAGTTTTGGAAATAATTATTACTCCTCGTAAATCTGCTATAACCTGAAGTCCCAGTGACTCGAACAGCATAGATCTTTTTGGAAATGAAGATGTAATGTGATAATTAATAGGATGTTGACAAGACCAAGGTATATAATGAAACCACCTCCCGGAAATCTACTCTGAGTTTGAACAGAAGGACATAAGCTCCTGACGGTTTGCTTGATATTCTGATGCTCAGTAGCACTAAAGGTTCGATTATGCCGGTACTCGTAGAAAAGTGATAAACAGTCCTATGATATACCCTTTGGTTATTTCTAATCAAGCAACTATCAAATTACAACAATGTGAATTTTAATTTAATGTCATTTAGAGGTAATGTAAGTCGATAGATATAAAGCGACAAGACATTGAATCCATCAAATGAATTAACAGAGGGAAAATCATTACCACTATCGACTTTCATTAGTCTATGTAAAGGTAATTTACAAACGAAAGGTAAATTAATTGCTTGATTCGATATACTTCTAGTGAAAATTCAACAGGTGAACTTTTAACCATTAAAAGTAGTTCTGCTAAGGAACGAGGGATTGGTATCTTAGACATTCTTCAAGAGCAAGATTTGATCTTTTAGATGAGCTCTTCTTACGATGCATCTCTGAAGAGTTCTATAGAGGATCGTGAAAGAACAAGAGGACAATTTTCCTATGCTTAGCTGTCGTGTGTTACTCTTTTGCGCTTGGACAATAACATTCACTCCAGCATTTAGTATCGGTGAACATTCAGACCAAAAAAAAAAAAAAAAATAGAAGACTTCATATGAACATGCCCATTCTTCTCTAGCATTTAGTAACGGTGACCAAGTAATGCTCTAATGATCAAAGAGCAGTGATTGACAGAGAAATGCCACTCAGATACTAGAACAAGATTAAACACTAAGATCTAATTAAACTAACCTAAAAAAACAAATTTCTGAACACTTTCTAATTTTCTGATTATTTTGGAATTTTTCTGATTTTTTTATATTTTCTGAAAATTTTAAATATTTTGCAGACTTTTTAATATTTTTTGGATTTTAAAACATTTTAGAATTTTCTTTGAATTTTTAATTTTTTTTATATTTTATTAATAGAATAAGAAGGAAAATTTCAATTAAGGACCCCAAGTTGAGTCAAATTCTCAAAAAAAAGGGTCCAAAGTGAACATAGTGTCAAATAAGGGCGCCGTCTTATAATCGATCTCAAATAAAGACCAGAAGTGCCCAAAGTCTCAAATAAGGACACCAGGTAATTACGGTAAAAAAAATGTTGCTATTCTATGCCGAACAATACTTTTTATTATTTTTTCTTTACATTTTTTTTTCTGTTTTTTTAACTTTTCCTTTTTCACTTTTCCTTTTCTTTTTTTTTTCTTTTCTTTTTCCTTTTCTTTTTTTTTTTTTCTTTTCCTTTTCCTTTTCTTTTCCTTTTCTTTTTCTTCTTCTTTTCCTCACGTGGCCATAGTAAAAGGCGGCTGAGAGGTGGCCAGCCTCGAATGAGGGTTTGCCATAAAGAAAATAATAATAAAAATTTAAAAGTTACTATTCGATGCCTCCGGTTGCTGAGAGGTAACATTTTTGCCCTCGCCCAAAGGTATTTTGGCCTACCGACAACCCGAGGTCCTTATTTGAGACTTTTTTGAGCACTTCGGTTCTTTTTGAGACTAATTGGTTCTTTTCAGCTTTTAGGCCCTTATTTGATATAATGTTCACATTGACCATTTTTTTTGAGAATTTGACCTCACTTGGGGTCCTTAATTTAAATTTTCCCGAATAAGAATTTCGGATCGGGTCCCCGACTCGATTCGCCTGACTACCGACCCGAAGCGGCTCTCTCGACCCACCCGGGATCCCTTTTTCCTATTTCTTTTCTGATTTTTTATATATTTTCCCTCTTTTCTTTTTGGGAAAATGCCATAAAAAATACCAAACTTTGCCACTCGTGATAGATTTACCTTGAATTTTTTTTGTGACACGAAAAATCCTAAACTATGCTACTTGTGATAAATTTACCTTAAACTTTTTTTTTTGTGACATTAAAAACCCAAAACTATACATATTGTAATACATTTAATCCATTATACTTTGACCTAAGGGCATTTTCATCTTTTTCCTCTTTCTGTTTTGTTCTTTTTTTTCTTCGTTCTCCGTGAGGGTAACCCTCGCCGGGCGCCGGGCGACCCTGAGCCTCAACGCTTATGACACGGCGCCCGAGCCATAAAGCTGACAAATTTACGACCTTTCGACGCGAAATCCCTAAACTATATATATATCATGAATAATATCTAATTCGGCGACTAAGGGCATTTTCGCCTTTTTCCCTTTTATTTTTCCTTTTTTTTCTTTGCCGGGCGAGGGCAACCTCGGGCGAGGGTTTCAACCTCGCCAGTCATGCTTAGTTGAGCGGGCTTCCCAAAGATCGGGCAAGGGTTGCTCAACGCCCGGGCAAGGGTTGCCCAACCACCGCTCCCATGAGGGCTACCCTCCGGAGAAGAAAGAAAAAGAAAAATCATAAAAAGAAAAAGATTTAAAATGCCCTTATGTCAAAGTATAATAGGGAAATGTTACAATATGTATAGTTTGAGGTTTTTAGTATCGCAAAAAAAACTTTAGGTAAATTTATCACAAGTGGCATAGTTTGGGGCTTTTCGTAAAAAAAAAAAAGTTTGGGGTAAATCTATCATGTGCAAAAGGTAAAAGTTTAGAATTTTTCGGCATTTTCCTTTCTTTTTTCCTTTCCTTTTTTTTTTTTTTCCTATTTTTTTTTTTTTACTTTTCTTTTCCCCTTGAGCTCACCGAGAGCTCTTTACCAAGACCTTCATCGTCCATTCCCCGAGCAATTTTTCTCCAACCACCGATGCTTACCGAGCTTACCACCCAACACCGACAATCATCACCACAAACTCACTTGCACCATTGTCCGACTACTCCGACCGTCTATCTTACTCGTCGACAAGTCGTTTCTCGACGACAACTTCCCTCGCCAAATCACAGCCCCACTCATGCAAGGCAATCAAGCGTGAAAACTAATGTAAGTTAACCTGGTTACAAATCCTGTTGAACATCCGTGATCGAGTGACATGCCTCCGGTTGTTTCTAGCCAATAGCCGCCATGAGAAGACCAATTGATGTAGAGAACGTGGCAAATCAAAGAAAACGATGGCAACAAAACAAAAGAAAAGATTTAGATTCGGTAACAGCGAGACGTCAAACGAAATCGGATTTATATGCCGAAAAAACAACCGAAACAAGCGATCCGCATTTACATGCTTCAGATCTGATGATAGCATTGACAGTTTGTTCAGTTGCACCTTTGAGGTATTTTGTCAAACGCTATATGTGCAACAATAAGAATGGACTTTTTGGCTGAGAAATCTGAACCGAAATCTCATTTAAAATTAGTATTAATATCACAAGCCTTTGCAAATCATTCAGTTCAGCCTCGAATCTCAAACGAGGTACTCACAAATTACATAAAAGAGATTCGGTCACTCGTCGAGAAAGAGGGAGATGATGTTAACCTGGTTTATCAATAATATCTTCTACTAGACCGTGATAGATACTCAATTTGAGATCGAAACTTTCACGACCATCCACGAATAGACCTCGCAACTAGCGACGGAAAGTATCTAGACGGGATCTAACGCCCCGGTTCTCGTCGCCGGAAAGTCGAAGGAAACAAAGCGAGAAGCGAGCGACTCAAGAACGCCGAGGAGCTGTGGCCGCGAACGACTTCAGGCGAACTCGCCGCGAATTCGCCTCCTCGAGGTCCACCGTTGCGGAATCGAGCACGATGAGAAAGAGTGCTTTCTCTCGAAAATCCGCTCCTCTCTCTCTCTCTCTCTCTCTCTCTCTCTCTCTCTCTCTCTCTCTCTCTCTCTCTCTCTCTCTCGGAATCTCTACCAATCCATGGGAATGAATATCGGTGGTGGATGAGATGGCTGGGGAGCGAAGGACGACAGGGAGTGTTTGTTTCCCTGTTTTAGAGGAGAGTTGTCTGTCCCAGTCCCAGAGAGAGAGAGAGAGAGAGAGAGAGAGAGAGAGAGAGAGAGAGAGAGAGAGAGAGAGAGAGAGAGAGAGCCTCCCCGCAACTCTCCATCCCTCTATCTCGCCATCCCCCTCAAGACAATACTCCCCTATCCCCTCTTTCCTTTTGGCTCTTTTCAATACGTCTTCTTCAACCTACTGAGAATGCCCCTCACCTCCATCGAAATGCCACAAATCGAGAGAGAGGGGGAGGTCGCGAGGGAGCCGCCGAGATCGCCGGACGGCAACCCCTCACATCTTGGCGTCCTCCGCTCGCCTCCCAGTCCGTCCGCCACCCCACCGGGTCCCTCTCGCCAGGGGTAAGAAAAACATTCATGCGGGCCGGGCCTATGGGAAAAGGAAAGTGGGCGGTGCCCGCACCAGAAACGGAAAAAAGGGAAAACAAGACCAGTCCGGGCTGATCCGCCCACTCGAACCGCGTCGGACCTGCCCCGGTTTTTTTGATTTCTTGTTTGATTTTTTTTTAACATGAAAAATGTGTCTAATAAACCCCATTAATGCAAATGCACCTAACGCCTATATGCCGTGTAATTTAATAAAAATGTTTTATTTATGGATTAAAAATTAGCCCCAGATTTTATATGCAATTAAATCTTAAATGGATAGTCAAAATTTAGGTATCGATAGAAAATTTTTTTTATCGCTCTACAAACTTCTAATTGTATTTCTAAAAAATGCCTTAATATTATCAACTTTAATTAGAATGGCTTACCTACTCTTCTCTATTTATATTATCAATTAGTTTTGAGTTACCAACTCTTATTTGAATTATATACCAAATTTTTTTAATTACCCATTTTTATTATTTTTTATCAATTTTTCTTTCACCTTTTTTTTTATTAAGCCTTAAATATACTAACTCTTATTTGTCAACATTTTCTTCGATTAAGTTTTCAACCGGTTACCAACTCTCATTTGAGTTAACTATCAAGTCCATTTGGTTTTTCTTAATTTATTAAATTTTTCCATTGAGTTACTAAATCTGGAAAAAATTGGGAAGTCACCAAATAAATATGGGTAATTTTATATATAATTGGTAAATTTAAGATGTTGATAATTAAATAAAATTTTCCAAATAATAAGAGAATTGGTTTATCAGTCGTGAAAGAAATTGGTAATTAATAAAAAAAAAAAGATGATGCTTAGTAATTTCTTAGACCCACAAGGAGCTTTCCAAGTTGGACGCTCGAAAGGTGATCTCCACCGTCAGTGTACCGCATGAAATGGAGAAGACTTTTAACACTTTTTTCCCACCCATCAACGAAGAGGAAAAGTTTCAAACAGAAAAAGACAAAAAGGAAAAGTTAAAGATCAGTCATGGAAGCAATTGCATACGAACTATCATCGTACTTCTATGACCTTTCTTGATAGTCTAGAATAAATTATTATTGTCTTGCTTTAAGGCAACCTCAATCTCTTCGTGATCTTGACCGAGATCGAATTCACTAGAGGGAAAATAATTAAAAAATTCATAAATTTATTGCACATTTATCAATTTAATCCTAAACTTTCAATTTTACCAATTGAGTCCATTCATTTAATTTTTTTTGCTAGAATTCGGTGACATGAATGCCAATCGTTCTACATGACATGACCGGCATTGATCCTGGATAATTTTTAATAATATTTTTTTCAAATTTCTTAATATATTTTTGAATGGTTTATTTTTATTTTTATTTTTCCTATTTTTTGTGTTTTTTTCTTTGCCGATGAGGACCACCGGTGGTGATATGATATTCATTGTACTATGGATAGATTGAATTTCTTCTTCTTTTTTTCCTTTCTACTAAATGTTCATGTTTGTGAGTTGCGACATAATGTTTATTAATCAAAACAATATGGTTATAAAAAAATATATCAAACAATAAGGTTGTGTATAGTTTGTGAGCTGGTGTACTTTTTTGTCTTCTGCAAATTATTTGTTTCGTGTGTTTTTGACGGAAGGGAAAACAAAAAAACAAGAAAACTCATTTAACCAGCACCATTGTAGACTATGCATCTTTGAAGAATGCTATAGAGGATCATGAGAGATTTTAGAGGACAATTAATTCGATCTCTCAAATAAATCTCTCTCTTTGGCTCAGACAACACTTCGATCAGCACACATCTATTCAAGTTCGTATGATTTTTCTAAACTATAGAAACATGAAAACGCTCATGTAATTGCTTGATATTTAGAACCATTAGCTCTAGCTTTAACTTGAGCATCAATGCAATCACAAGACATCGGCTAGTCCTAGTCACGTAGCCCAAAAAAGAAAAATTATACAAAAATCTTATATATTTTGAAATTTTATACAAATAGTCAAACGTGATTGTCAAACACTTTCTTTACGTAGATTGAAGACCTAGCTGACAGCAATTTAAGTATGATATTCCAGGATTATCTATGCCAAAAATCACGGACTAATTCGCTTAATAGATTGGTGAGATGACGTGATCAAAACCTGCTAATAATAGAAGATTTGATTGATAGCCCAGATTAGGAGAAGGGCTAAGCATGTGTTTTTCGAAAAAATTAGTTTTAGATAAATGTGTCGTGAGTGTAACAGTTTAGTATTTTTGTGAGACGATATTAATTTTAGATAAATGTGTGATGCTAGTATCGATTTGGAATATCTAGCTGGATTAACTGAACAATAGACAAATAGACGTTAGGAACTAATTTCTTAGAGCACACGAGGAAATTTCCAAGAAGGACGCTCAAAAGGTTATCTCCATGGTTGGTACACCGTGTGAAGTGGAAAAGACTAACACTATTTGCCCAGCCATCAACAAAAACAAAAAGTTTAAGATTAGTCATGAAAGGAATCTCAAACGATCTTGCTTTTTTCTCATCCATTATCGTGTTTCTATGACCTTTCATGGAAGACTAGAATCAACTGTTCCTTTAATAATTTCAAATACATACTTGACATGCACATTACATAGCAAAACAGAGGAATGAATGGGAAAATCAAAGAGGAATAATTCCGAGATGGTTTGTCATTTATTATGAAACTTCATTAAGGGGGTGTAGAGTTGTGAGTTGTTGCACTTTGTGTCTTCTGTTGATTATCTGTTTCATGTGTTCTTTGGAAAAGGGAAGACAAGGAAACAAGACAGCGCATTTAACCAGCACCACTTGTAAGCGATGCATCTTTGTAGACGATCAAATTTAATCCGATCTCCCAAATCAATCTCTCTTTGACTTAGACAGCACTTCAATCAGTACACATCTATTCAAAGTTCGTATGATTATTTTTGAGTTGTGAAAACATGAGAACTCTCATATGACTATTTCATATTCAGAGCCATCAGCTCTTGCTTTCAATGGTCCCATCCAACTCAAGCATCGCTGCGATCACAAGCATCAGCTAGTCTTTGTTGCCTATAAATATATATATATATATATATATATATATATATGCCACACATGTAAATACTCTATACTATTTTATAGTATACTATAATATTACACCACCTATTCAAGAAACCACACACGCCTTGGACTATAGTTGGACCACTTAAGATGGTTCGTATTATTGACTGAGCAACATCCATTTTCCCCAAGAACGGACCAACATGGCAAAGTTGGGGGGAAATTGCCTCCACTATCTTGTAAAGAATCTATATTAGGCCACTTTTCAAAATAATTTTCAATAGTGGCCCCCCAAATTTAATGAGAAATTACTTTAATTAGTTATTTTCCTCACTTTTTCATTATTTTTCCTCCATGATTGAGTACTGCAGTAAATATATATACATAACTTATGAAGGTTTAAGTGCAAACTATAAGCAAAATCTATTGAAATTTTATCCATCATTCTATTTCAAAGCACAGAACTATTATATTTACTATTTGAATCAATACATTGCATTCACTTTTTATTTTCTGAATCTGTCCCTGATTTTCCCCAGTGTAAACACGAATACAAGGTAGCCAAGATAAATCCAAGGAAATCTCAGTTCTAGAAGAAATAATAATACACAAAACTAACCTCAAAATCTAAAGGCCAAAATATTTTAGAAATTGGACTAAAACGGAAGAGTGACAGTCTAAATAGAATTCAACCCGGTCCATGAATGCCTCTGGCCGGTTTAGTCCACTGATTAGCGCGGCTGGTTGACGGAGTGGATTTTTGGACCAGTCACTGGCATGGCACCATGTGGAGCTAACGTGGCACTGATATGTATCGGCTCTGACTAGACTATAGTCAAATTAGAGACTAACTAGTGGCACAAAGGGACATAAATCGAGGTGAGGTAGGCCATTGTCGCGCGAAATTGGGCCGAGATTGTTAGATCATTTATGTCGACATTGCGCGTGCGCGTGCGCGTGCGTCGAGTATTGGACTGTGGTTGCTAGTGTTTGACTTTCTAGTGGTGGGCGATTTGTGCCAAGGAACAGGGACCGTACACACTGGGCCGCTGGCACATATTTGGATGGGAGTCATATTCGCCCGCGCATAGATGTGTGTTCTGGTGCAAGGACATTCTCGGCAGCTGGTGGAGCTAGATCACAACTATAGGAAAATATCTAAAGTGTTTTGATGATAGCAAAACTTAAATCCAAGTATTTAATAAGTTCATTCAATTGTGCAGAGGATCATATCTAAACTATGCAAGCTTTATATATTGGCTAGCCATCTTGTAATGCCAACATCAGCACATTCTGCAGCACATATTGCAGTTAGACAAAATTTATTTAACTAAAAAGAAATGCATACTTTTAAACATTTACGAATTAGTTTATTCATTAATATTGACCAAATATATATAGCATGCAAATGTAAATGTTACGTTTCTATTAGACTACGAACTAGTTTTAAAACTCATATTCTCTCATAAGTTGAACACGAAGTAATAATAGTGCATCTTTATTTATGGTGAACTTTTTATATTGCTTCTATGGTACTTGTAGTTTGATAAGCTTAGATTTCTTTGAACTATTAGAGTTATATAATATCTATGTGTTTTTAATATTATTCGTGTATCTGACGAAATGTATTCAGACCAATGAATGATTGCTTATGCATATAATCTGGTCTTTTGGCTATCTTCTTTGAGGATTTTTTTTTTTTGGGTCCAATCTTTGAGGTTTGTTAGGTATCGAGTTTCACCTTATGCAATTATGTTTGGTCTCTATGCATCGTGCATCGGACGTACTAATAATATTTCTCTTGAACTCCGGAAAAAGAGATTATCAACTAATACTCAATCGTAATTCCTAAATTTGTCATTTAGGATCAAGTTTTACATAAATGTTCAGTTATTCCTTTATTAGTTAACAGATTTTTTTTTGCTTTAAGATAGTTTTGGCTAATTAAAACGGTGGGACCTTCGTTTGGTCTTACTTGAGTAAAAGTAACCCCTCAATTTTTTGTGTTCTGTTAATTTTAGATCTTGAATCTGCATTTGATAGGATGAAAAAAGGAAACTATAATAGAAGAAAGTGCACTTAATTGGCATTAAGATTTCTGATAAAAGAAAAAAAAAATGCTAAGGCCATTCCAATGTCGACAAGGGATCTTGTACCACAACCATGACCATGAACAATCAGTGGGAAGCCAGCAAACAATGATTACAGTCTAACGAGAACAAGCTCTCCAACTTAATGCGCCGCACAAAGGTTACGAGTTCAATCACTTTTGATTTATTCAGAGAACTGATTCATATGAACTTATATGCAATTTTTTTTTTTTAACCTGTTGGCATTAACCCAACCGTTTTTACCACATGTATGCTAGTTGCTGGTATGCCAATCGTCTGTGCCACATGTTTGGTTATGAGAGGTGATCGGTTCTGAGGGGTGGGTCGGTTTCCACCCTAGAACCGGAAACCGTATCTATTAGGGACGATTTGTAGTTTCTAACATTATGAACTGGTCCACACAGTCCTGGAACCGGTGGTGATTTTTTTTCTTTTTTTTTTTTTTTTTTTTGTATTCCATACAAGGAAGCTAAATTGTTTGAGATGTATGTATATATACAAAATGGGTGATTGATCGTATGCCCATGCCCAATCTCAATGTTTTGGCCCATTAAGCTCGAAGGAAATTAGCCCTTGTTAATTCGAGTAGAGAAAAAAACCTAAAGCCCACTCAGAGCACAAAATAAAACAAACCCAAGCAGGAATCAAAATGGACACCCCCAAGAAAAAAGGCCTAACGTTTCCCTTTTCCTTCGTTCCTTTTTAGCTCGCGTGTCCATAGCGAATGGCTCGCCCTATTCCTTCTCTAGAGCTGGCATTTGTATGACGGGATCAGTTCTTGATCATGCACACGCGGAACCGAAGGAGAAATTCTCTCCCTAGGGAGCGATTCTCTTGGGATTTTCACGTCTCCGGATGCTGTTCACCGCTGCTGTCAGTCATTTTTAACGCCGTGCATCGGAGCTCAGCTCTGCTTTGTTTCTCGGCCGGGAAGTTGTGAAGTGGCTCGGCTCGCCAGCGCTGATCCTCATCGCTGGTTCACCCAGGCCGGGAGTCATAGAGTTTTTTCGCCAGTCAGCGTCGATCATCAATCTCAAGAGGGCGTAGAGCTGAAGGAAGGAAATTATTTTTGTTCCGGTTCACGGCTGCGAGAGAGCATGAGAGAGGAACGCTTGGGCAAAAATTTTTTCTCGTCGAACCAAGTGTGAGAGGCTTCGAGAACACACTGACCGACACTTAAATCAGCCATTTATGGTTGCTAGCATTCGCCGCGGACGATTGCATTCCGCTGCTCGCCACCGGGGTTACAAATTTAGAGAAAGACATTCGTACGTACACATCCCTAAAGAGAGAGCCAAAAGTCTTCTGGATCGAATATTCCCTTCGTTAAAAGCTTTCTTTATCGTTTCAGAACGCTCTTTGAGGCATAGAGCATTGCCGTCTTCAGTTTAGAAGACGGCAGTTGCAATGCTCTGTTTTGGCTCTGTTTCGCAGCCAAAAAGCCTAGAAGTAATTGGACTATGCTCGATCCCACTTCTGCAGCGTCAACCACAGGCGACGACGTCTTGGAAATTATGGTTCTCAGTTCAGTCGGTGTTCCTGGTCATCTCATCTACCAGGTACGAGTATTCTTAATCTAATATAGCTAATCGAGTATGAGAAATGGGTTTGAGGCTCATGCGAAATTCATCTCTAGTTAAAGCTTTATCTATGTTTCAAATGTGTATTGACGTTGTCGTGATGACCTGGTAGTGATTCTTGGCCTGATATGTGGATAGAAGTTCATTAATTGAAGTGCATGCCACCTATTAGAGGAAATGTCTGATCAAAATCAGAATGCAGGTTCTCCGAAGGAAACAAGTTCAATAGCCATTTCTTCCGGTGTTTTACTTCTCGCATATGATTGTTGCATTTTCAAGTATGTATGTCATTTTTCATGATTGAACCGAGAGCCATAGCTTGTTAACCCGACTCGTCAAAACCATATTAATCAATTCATGTTATTTTTTGATTTAATGATTGATGTGGAAGCCGTATTTCGTAGTTCTCAAATTACCATGAACAAGACTGACCAATCGAGTTATTGCTCATGTGGTTGATTCTTTTTATATTCGATATGTTGACTACATATTTAATGAAAAGCAACTTGCTAAAAAACAAATCTCGAATTTGGAATGGAACAACTGAGTAGCTCATTAAAGGTCATAAAGCTCATGGTGATGTCATTTGGCTGTCCAATATGAGGGAAAGGGAGGAAAATTTTGAGCATCTGGAAGCGCCGGACCAACCACTCATAGTAAATGAAAGTACCACCAATGATGAGATTCAAGAAGCTCCCAAGAATTGATGCACGTAAGTTTGCTTTTCTCATCGTCTTTTATAGCTGGATTTTTAAATTTAACATGAGTTTTCTCTTGCGGCCATATGTCCACTGATTGAGTGTCAATTGACTTACTTTGTAGGTATCAGAAGACACATGTAGTGATCCTGAGGTTGACCTTGGGTGACGTTTCATGCTCAGCATGGAGCAATCTCCTTGGTCCTGCTCGTCATCAAGGTCCTCTTCACGATGGAATCCCCTCGTGGCTCATCATGTAGGGCCATTTGGGTGGCGACGCAAAGCTCTTCCTCGCTAGGACCTCCAACTCTAAGGAGGAGGCTGCGCTAACATCAAGGAGGCTGCCGACATCCCTAAGAAGTGCAATGAGGACATTGTTAAGATCATCAAGCAGAGCACTGGAGAGAGCATTTGGAAGGATCTCATCCTCAAACAGACCCTACCCTTCCACAACGCGTGCTCATTGGAGAGCATTTATGAGGATTAATCGACTTAATGATATTATATTCGATTTATAGTATACATTAGTATATAGTTTTGTAAGGTAATTTTTATTTTTCTTTATTGTTTGTCTATCTCATATTTAGAATTTCACGATGATTGTCATTAGTATAATTTCAAGAAAATATAATATTTTCATACAAGCCGAACACGCAAAACCAGGATAGGAACCTTAGTCAATACAAATATCCCAAAAATTATAAAAGTTAAATTTCATGCAAAACATTGATTACATGATACATTCAATAGAAATGTGAAGGCACTTTTCATAATCCATTAATTACCAAAAGGTCCATTTTGAAATAGACAATGTACCATAAAAGTTCTTGCATTTCAATTGGTAAGGTAAACTTAGCATTTTTGAGAACATATGAATCCTTTAAAGTAAAAGGATGATATGCATGACGAACGTTCAACCCCATGTTGGCATTTGCTTCCTGCCATCGTCATATTCTCATTGGCCTCTCTCTGCCTTTCAACAAAAATTGGGGGACACGATCTCATGCTGTCAAAAAATGAGGGATGTTCAATGAACGACAAATAAGGAGGGATGCCCAATAATCGATGAATAAGGAGTCTCACCCTTATTTGATTCACTAGAGACTACTTGATTCAAATTAAATGACCAAATTTGCTTGCTCTAGAGTTCTTCTATTTGTGAAAAAAAAGAACTAGAAGAGGGTTTCTCTTATTTAACAAGGCAACCCTGTACGAGGCATCTACCTCTGCCGTGCTGCGAAGATGGAGAACCTGCCTTTGTGGGAGCAACTCCGGCGAAAGGAATGGTACTAAAAACTCCAGACGTCTCTCTCCTTGCTTCTTTCTCCTTGGTTGGCCAAGCTCCAATCCCTTTTTTTTTTTTTTTTTTCTTTATGGTTTTTTGCTGTGCTCGACTTTTCGTTACTAATTTCTCGTAAAGATTCATACATTATCATTGTTTTTCTCAAGAACTGTGATTTTGTTTTCATTGTTGTTAGAATTAGTGTGATCGGGGTTACAGATGACACATCTTGCATATCTAAAGAACCCAAATAAGGGTTGAAGTTTACCTTGATTTTGAGTGGTTTTTACCTCGTCAGTGTGAATTTTTATTTTGGCTCACTGGTGGGCCACGTTCGACGACCGCCTCAGTACTTGATTCCATCGATGAAATGTTGACTAGCGGAGGGTAGGTAAAGTTATTTTGTATTGTTAACTAGTGACCTATTGCACATGCGACCCTGAAGCGAAATCAAAAGTTGGATATTATGATGATAAGTTTAAAGCTGGGCTGAAATTGCTCGTGATATTATGATGATAAGTTTAAAGCTGGGTGGAAATTGCAATTTAGGCAAAATACAGGTTGCGTAGTTTAGCCATGTTCCCTATATTAGTTAAAATTAATTCATTTATATGTCACTTTTAAGTAGTTAAGAATTTGAATTTCGGAATTAGTAATTGAATTTTGGCAGTTTGGAGTGCTAGAATGCACGTGTGAATTATGTTATAGAAATCCCATATCAGTTGGTGTAAAGCAATTAATATTTCATAATCGATCAGAAACTCATTGATTTAAACTTTCGAGTAAATATCGTATAATTGGATATGTTAAAAAGCTCAGACTTAGGCTCCTTCTTGTGATCTCTCTAGGCGAAAGGTACTGAACATTTGATACACGCTTCCAACAAATGGTATTAGAGCCGATGGTAGATTGATGGACCCCCAATCTATTTAAGTTGAGATATCTTTATGCAGAAGGATATCTAGATTGAGGGGAAGTAAACCTAACACAAAGTTCACACGTAAGGGAGAGATTGTTAAAATTAGAGAAATCCCACATTAGAGAATTGATGTGGTGTAGAGTAATTAATATATCCTAGTTGGTTAATAAATCATTGGCTTAAATTTTTGAATGAATGTAGGTTTAACTAGATATGTTAACATGATCGAATTTGGGCTCTCTCTTGGCGATCTCCTCAGGTGAAAGGTATCAAGCGAAAGGTATTTCCACTCTTAATACTAGACAAAAAAACTAGACTAAACGTGAGGGGGAGTGAGAGAATAATTAAATATTAAACTGTATCTTCATCTAGCAACTTTAGCATTTAGAAATGTTAATGTGTTATCACAAAATCTCATATGGTATCAAAGTAGTAGGTCCTGAGTTCGAATATTTGCAAGCCTCTATTTGCCTCCCCAATTAAATATTTCCATACTTAATACTAGACAAATGTCGTGACCTCTCCCTAGGGCCCCTCGGAATTGGTTTAGAGATATTGCTTGAAAGACAGTTTGAATGGTTCACCTAAAGATGACAATCCAAGGGGCCATCAATTAAGAGCGTGGGCCCTCCCAGTATATACCTTGTGTGACATTAGATTTCATTTTTTAATTCTTTAACGCCCTAAGTATTTTCTAGGAGTCGTCACTAGCCATTTGGGGTCAGCTAGAAACCAATTGAGATGCGGTAGTGTCGTCTCAATTCCTACGCAACCAAAAATTCTAGGTCGAGAGACTTGATTATACTAATATTTCTATTAATGCTCTTTCGATACCTCTAACTTGAAGTGTCTTATCTAAGTGCTCATACAATCTTGATTTTGTCAATTATGATCCTAAAGGTATTAATCCACTAAGTGAGCATGCAAATATCCTTGTAGGGTTCAAAGATGATTCTAAACTAATCCTAATTGCTCTTGAAAGGAAATTAACAATCAATTTATTAAAAGATGGTGTGATAAGTAAACACCAAAGTAATTGAAAGCATATCTAAGTGCAAGAAAGGAAAACACAATACAAATTGGGCAAAAAATATACATGGCCTTATTTTTGAGCCTCGAGACATGATCTCTCGAAAGCTTGCTATTTGAAACTAGGGCGAACCTAAGTCTAACTAATTGATTGAGGAGGTGCAAAGGCTAGACTAGCCTAATCATTTATTTAAAGATGAGGCTAAGTCTAATTGGTTTTATTAGGCATAACCTATGCTAATTACTTAAACTAGCCTAATTAAGACTACACTAGTCTAAACTACTCCAAAAGATTAAAGACCAGCATGGACATTGATTTGTCGCCACCATTTACTCACCGGAGAAGGTGAGTGGCAAGATCTCCTCCTCCACCTGACCCTCGTTCGTCCGCCACACGCTCATCTGCACCATTGGGATCCACTTCTTCCAACAAGCCCTCAAGCGGTCCTGGGCTGTTCATCTATGTTTTTGCATTAATCTCATGTCATCTCACGTGTTTGCATTATGTTAAGCTCAATTCTTAGCGTCAGTAACTCGTTTGTTATCTTCCGAGGTGCATTAGTTTATCTAGGTTGTAGTTTACTTCTACCATGCATATCAATGAAGATGTAAAGAAAAATCAAAGTTGCATTTACGTAGAAATTGCATCATAGGAATAGGTCCAATTCAAGCTTAGACTCCATTTATTTTGTGATATTTCAACCTTTATAACACCTAGGAAATTGAGTTAACGCACAATCTTTTCATAGTCAACTGAAAACCTATATTTAAATTCAGGAAAACGATTTCCTTTTTAAAAGTCAGAAAACATTGGCTTTTCATAATTTTTCATTTTCCTTCTTGTAGGGTTGTCAGAATCGAACTGAGAAACTGAACTGAACAAAAAATTTCGTGCATTTCGATTCAGTTTCGGTTTCGATTTCGATTCGAATAATCAAAATTAATCATTTTTTGTAATTCGGTTAATTTCAGTTCGGTTCAATCTGATTGAACCAAGCTGAAATAAACAATTCGGTTTTAGCCCTAAAACTAAAAGCCCTATCTTGCCCTCGCGCTGCATGTGCCATCTCATGCGTCTACTCAAAGCAAGAAGCCATCTCCTGCGTCGACTCAAAGCAAGAAGCCATCTCCTGCGTCGACTCAAAGCTTTTAGCTGTGTTCAAGATTCGGTGTCGTCATTGCTTTTGCTCCAGAGATTGAGCGGTAAGTTCGTCGCTTCGTTCGTTGTTGCTTCTTATTCTTTGTATTGTCTCTTGTTGTTCCCCGAGTGTTTGATGAGGTTTTTGGGGCAAGGGGCTTGCGGATTGATTGAGTTCTTATCGGCACGATTTTGTGTCCCGAGATCGATTCTTGGAATTATGGAACCATTAGGTTGTAGTTGCTATTCTTAAGTTATTGTTACGTGCAAAGCTTCGAGTGAAGTTTCCGGTTGTGCGTGTAAGGTGTTTGATGAAATGATGATGAGAAACCCAGCTGACGTTAGGTGCATTTGCACTGAGTTGGAGTTGCATTTGCTGTGTCTTCCAATACATCAGTTTTTGATAAGTAAGCGTGGGCATAAACTCGTTTTGGCAAATCTGATACAAAACAGAAAACGAAGCCATGAATAAAAAGCATAAAAAAAAAAAAAGAAGAAGAAGAAACCGAGAACTGATCTGAATCAAGCCCGAACCAATTTGGTTTTTCAGTTCCTTTCCAATTCGGTTCAAGCGAGTTTCAGTTCGGTTCAAGGGGCACCCTTAATGGTTCAGTTTGGTTTTTCAAGAAAACAGAACCAAACCAAACCGTTTATACCCCTACCTTCTTGGAATAGGCCAGGAGCAAGCAGCACGCACATCTCAGTTTCTTTTCTTGTGGTAGAGGAAGAAAATGGAAAGAAAGGAGCAAAAGTCGAGATAAAAGTAGAGGAATGAAACACAATAACCTTCCTCATTGCAGTTGAGAATTTGGAATCAAGAACCAGCAAGGACATATCAAGCACTCCCAACTGCAGAAACATGAATTCCTTAGCCGGTTGTGTACTGGAAGCACTTCACTAGTTCCAGGCTGTCCTAGAAATTCACAAATGATTGACATCAACCGCTTCATCAAATCGAACATGGATATTTTCATGATCCATCACTCGAGCGATACCGCGCCAAACTTCTCATTGTTGACTTGGTGCCCGTGGCATGGGTGTATTCGATAGGAAGCTCTTGAACAAAGCATGTGCATGAGAGGGAAGATACATTGGGACTTCGTGTCCTGATCCCAACACAGCAACGAATGTAAGCCCTTCGTATACCTCGATCCAACCTCCGAGCTGATCAGAAACCAAAGAGTCCTCTTTTAGTTTGCTGTGAATTACCACGTGAAAGATTTTCTTCAACTTGATTTGAATTGCACTTACCAGATTGTTATGGTTCCAGGGGTGCCATTTATTCTGTAGTTTGAGCTTAAGTGCCTCAATGTTGCGCCGAGTCGTTGACAAAGTAATGGCTATATCTGTAGTCCCGCTGCTCAAAAGTAAAGAAATAATCTGTGAAAAACAAATATTCGGTACTACTGATGTCTAAAAGAAAAAAAAAGACTTGATGATGAATTAGAATATGATATTCACTTTCATCGTTTAATGTTAATGCACTAATTCTACCAATTCAATACAATTTTGATTAAATGCATTGGAATGATTTTCTCTTGATTCTAAATCTAATACGACTTACCTATATATCCAAATGCGCAAATGGGCCTCTACGAGTTCTTTTAGAACCGGCAACATCGATGATTCTGTGTCACTTTCTATGTAGTTCTTTTGAACCAGGTCACTGCATAAGCCAAACCACATGATTCATTGTTCTCCTGAAATTTTTCATGCCCTTGATTTGAGTGAAGTTCTTGTATCATGAACAATACCTGTCTAGAGTGTAGTTCACTGGAATATAGGAGGGGTCAATGTGGAAAGCTTCCTGCACCTCTCGCCTTCTCAAGTAATTAATAGTGTCATTATCCGAGTAATATCCAAACCCATCTCTGTACATCAAATCCTACTTGCAGAGAAAAACGAATGATAAGTATCAAAGTGCTGTCAGGCTTTCTTATCCGTTCATTTTCTAGCCTCTAAGAATAAATTCAGGAGCTCTCTCACCTGTATGGGGCTCCCAGATGGTCTCATATATAGGTTAAAAATGTTGACGTCTCAATTTCATTCATAAATGCTTCATCCCAGGCTTTATTGCAGCCATCAGAATGTCTATCAACAGCGCAAAAGTTCTGTATGTTTCGGTATGTAGTGTCTGACAGCAACCCGTGATTCCAAAAGTAATCAGCCATTCCCGGTTCTCCGGTTTCGTCGTCAAGAAGAGGGTTTCCTAGCTAAAAGATTTTACCCAAGAATGGCACTAGTTTAGTCCAGTTCAATGATGAAAATGGATATGCTTTGACATGCTGATTCCACACTAATCATCTCACCAATATTCCCTTGAGATTGATGATTGGTCGCACGATCCTGTTGTTGTGATTTAGTATCAGTCGAGTGAGTTGAGGCACATAATGTCCTGGTGTAAGTATTCATTATCGAACTCCTGAGTGACCTGAAATTACAATATAAATCATATGGCCACAAAACACACGTACCTGCATAGCTCTCTCCTGCATCATAGAAGTCCCGGTATTTGTATTTTGGAAAGATTTCGAGCCATTTATTTAAAAATGTGTGACTGTCCATGGCTGAGATAGAAAGAATCAGAAATAACTTTGAGACTTCTTACAAGAAAGTATTGAGCGGAAGACACAAAATTTAAGCCAGGGTAACCAGATAGAGCAAGTCATAAGTCCCGACTGGTGCTATTATCTCCGATCGACTTAGCAACGTTGAGGATAGAAAATCCAGCTCCAGCAGGGGAATCGAGGAAGAGCAAATTGGCCTCTAGGAAAAAGAAAACAACAGGATGTTATTATTCAATCTTCGTCTTAAATATGGATTTCTTAGTGATGATGCATTGTTTGACAAGTTTGAAACAAGTAACATTCATAACGATAAACATTGGCTCAAATACAAAAACAAAAACGGATCATTTAGTCCACCGTCAAGAAAAGTAGTTACTTTGGTCCAAAGTTATATCGGACAACGAGTTGACAGGGATAAAGCTAACCGACTGATATACCGAAAATGTTCAGCCACCATACTATAATCTGCACACTAATTTAGACCATATTCAACACTAGTGTAAATTCTCAATTGAGTTTCGCCTGAGAGACTCAGAGAGAGGCGGGCCTAAAAATTTTCTTGAGTTTGGCTTTCCCTCATCAATAAAAACAAACAGCAACTCACATAAGGTAATAGCCATTCTAGACATTCAATGAACGAGTCTTTATGAAGTTTAATACACGAAGCGTTCACTACAAAAAAAACTGATTTTTTTCCGACGAAATTTCCAACGAAAAAATTTGGGAAAATTCGTTGGAAAACAATTTCAAATCTAATTTTTCAACGAAAAAAAATTCGTTGGTAATAGGTCGTCGGAAATTTTTCGTGTTCAAGTTTCGTTGGAAATTTGCGACGAATTTTATTTCGTTGGAAAAATTTGTTGGAAAACCGATGGCTAAATTCGTTGGAAAAATTACAAAATTTTTTTTGGTTGAAAAATCGTGGAAATTTTTTTTCCAACGAAAAATTTTTCGTTGGAAAAATTACAAATTTTTTTTTGGTCGAAAAATCGTGGAAATTTTTTTTCCAACGAAAAATTTTTCGTTGGAAAAATTACAATTTTTTTTTGGTCGAAAAATCGTGGAAATTTTTTTTCCAACGAATTTTTTTTTTTTCGAAAAATCCCCTCGCCATGGCCGACGAGGGCTAGCCTCGTCGCCGGCGAGGGCCGAGCTCGAGCTTGCCGGGCCATGGCGATCTGCCCGGCCCTCGCCATGGCCCACGAGGGCCCCTCGTCACGGGCGAGGGCTTAGTTTAGCCTCGCCCCGCGACGAGGCTTGGTGGCCGGGGCGCTGGGGCGCCCATGGTGGCCCCTGGGCGGCCTCGATGGTTGGCAGCCAGGCAGGAGGAGTCGATGTCGGGCCGAGCCGGAGGAGAAGGGGGGCACCGGGAGGAGGCGGAGAGGGGAGGCGGAGAGGAAGACGGAGGGAGAAGCTGAAAACCAGAGAGAGAGAGAGAGAGAGAGAGAGAGAGAGAGAGAGAGAGAGAGAGAGAGAGAGAGAGAGAGAGAGAATGTGAAAATTGAGAAATGTGGGAATAACGAGCGCGAAAAATTTGAATAAGGAAGAAGTAGGGTTTTCGTTGCAAAATTCGTGGGAAATTAATTGTACACACTAAAATAATTACCGGAAAATTAAAATTAGATTGAAATTTCCAACAAATTTTCCAACGAAAATTGTACACACTTTGAAATAATTGCCGAAAAATCGAAATTTGTTGGAAAATTCATTGAAAATTTCCAACGAATTTTCCCACTAATATAAAAAATACCGAATAGTACCGGGTTTTTTTTTTAATTAGTTAAAAATTTCAACGAAATTTCCAACGAAAATTGTACACACTAAAATAATTGCCGGAAAATCAAAATTCCTTGGAAAATTCGTTTGGAAATTTCAACGAATTTTCCCCCACTAATATAAAAAATGCCGAGTGGTACTTTCGATTTTTTTGAATTGTTGGAAAATTCGTTGGAAATTTCCAACGAAAATTGTACACACTAAAATAATTGCCCGGAAAATTGAAATTCGTTGGAAAATTCCAACGAAAAATTTTTCGTAGGAAATTTCCAACGAAAATTGTACACACTCAAATAATTGCCCGGAAGATCTAAAATTCGTTGGAAATTTCCAACGAATTTTCCCACGAATATAAAAAAAGCCGAATAGTACCGTGTTTTTTTAATTCGTCTCAAAATTCGTTGGAAATTTCCAACGAAAAAAAATTTGTCGCAAAATTCGTTGGGAATTTCCAACGAAAAAAAATTCTTTGGAAATTTCCAACAAATTTTGCGACGAATTTTTTTTCGTTGAAAATTTCCAACGAATTTTATTTTTCGTTGGAAAAGTTGTCGCAAAATTTGCGGCGAAAAAATTTTTCGTCGCAAATTTTCGTGGCAAAAATCTAGTTTTTTTTAGTGGTTGCTGAAACAAAATTACCAGTGTTCCATGCAAATTGTCTTAGAAAGCCTCCCGTCGGGCAAGATCTGAAATGGTCCGATCTCTTGAAAAGCCCCGTACCCGATTGTCGAGGCACCGGGTCCTCCATTGAGCCATAGGAGAAGAGGTTTAGACTCTGCATCTGATGACGCTTCAACCAACCAATAGAACAGCTTCTTCTTTTCGTTTATGGTCACATATCCTGAATACTGAGCAAAACTTGCGTCCGTAGGTTGTCCAGGTAATGTCGTGATCTGGCATTTGCTGCTTCATCTTTTGAAGGTCTTGCAGCGATGGACGACACCAGCAAGTTCAACAAGAGAAGGCAAACGGTATTCGATGACGCTTCTTTCGCCATCTTTCAATTGTGTCTTGGTGGGGTTTCTTCTCAATGTTCTTGGAATCCTTATCCTCTTATACATCTGTGCATGTTTTGGTGTTAACCAACCGACTGAAGAGATAAAGTTGTTTGCACGGTTTTGGGCAAATAACAGTAATTTGTTGCCTCTTGTTGGCAACAATACGTCATTCTTCTAGAGGTTTTGAGGGTTATAAGTTATTTGTTTTACCAATGTCGAGCTTTTCTGAGCTGTAAGCACAAGGGATGGCTGAATTAGGGTCGTGCGAGTTAAGGGCAATAAGGCTTGAGACTGCAATGCAGAGTCTGTTACCAGTGGAAAGAAAAAAACAGAAGGAAAAGAGAAGAAAAGAAAAAAGAAAAGGAAAAGGAAAAGAATAAATAAATAAATTCGGAAAAATATTAAAAATTTTAAAAAATTATTCACGTCTCGCCTTTGGTGCGCCACGTGGGATGGCCAAATGTCTCTACGTCAGCGATTTCCGGTCAAAATTGGTTTGATGGACTATATTATCATATTGTCAAAAATGTTTAGGACTAGATTTGCCATATTGAAAGGTTAAGAACTGAATTAGCACAAGCATAATAGGTTAAATTTTTTTTGAAATTTTCTTAATTATTTTGATGTCACTAACTTCTAATAGGAAGTAGGTCGCTGGTCAAATAAATCGGAGCGATCCACTTAGCTATGACAAATCTGTTAGTGTAACATCCCGAATTTTAATCCAATTTTTGGGGTTTATAAAATGCATAATTTGTCGATGTGCTTATAGTAAAATCTCGCAGAAACCGATCACTCTCGGTTATTATTTTCAACCCGGAGATTTCGCTAGAATCGCACTCGATCAATTTTTGTCGTTATTTAGACCACAGACTTGGCGGTCGATTTTTCGGGAGTTTCGGGACCGAAAATAAATTGGACGGTGTCGATATTAGTGTAGCCGGTATTGAGATTATCAGGAATAGTGGAAAAATTGTGAGTTTTGACCAGGTGCAAATTTGGACTAGTAGACCTCCCTCGAAAAAATTTAGTCGAGTTAATTTGGCCTTTGTCCCTTTTTTAGTTGCGAGGTTCACTTTCGGGGTTAGTGAGCAACTTTCGGTTTTAAATTGGACCCCGGTTTGTGTTTAATATTTGATTTCGTTCAAATTTGTTTTAAAATTTTCCCTCTCTCTCTCTCTCTCTCTCTCTTCCCCCTCGGATCCCTTCCCCGCGCCCCCTGATCCATGATTATATGTATTGTCCCCCCCCACCTACTCTCTCTCTCTCCTCTTTCTTTTCCTCTTTTCTTTTCCAGCCGATCGCCCCAACCTCATTGAGCCGCCCCAAGCTTGCCTCGCCGCCCGCCGTTCCGTCACATCCCATTTTCCGGCGGGTCTTGTTCATTTTCTGCCACCAACGACACTGTTCCGGGCGAGGCAATTCTCACGCCGATTCTTGTTCACCCGAGCCCAATTTGGTTCGTCCGCCCCGTTTTAAGCGTAGGACACCCGGTGAGTACAACCCTAAACCCTAATTAGGCTAATTTACATTTCTAGACCGGTTTAGGGGTTAATTAGGTATTTTAGGGGTTAATTTGTGAAGGTGATTAGGGATTTAATTGCGGTCGATTTGGTGGATTACTATGATTAATTAATGGAGGATTAGTGGCTCGAGAGGCGCAATGAATGAGCTGGTCGGTTTGGACTAAACCGGGCCGAGTTCGGATTGTTTGGATTTAATATGTGGATTTTAGTGCGCGCCATAAGTTAATTTTGTGGTGGTCAATTAGAATAATATTTGAGGAGTATAATTGAGCCTTTTGATGACAATCATTGGCCTAGAATTTGTGGTATAGTGCCTAGCCTCGATAGATTCGATCTAGGCGAGGCGCCGATTGATTAGGACTCGATGAGTGCAATTGGCGCAATTGATGGATAGACCGAGTTAGCGATTGATTGGTCTTTAATTGGGAGTGATTTGGTAATGTCGTGACTTGTTTAGTGTGGCTTGGTGGGCTTTAATTGCGCGGTATTATGTGGAACGGCTTAAGGATCGATATGTGTGAACGGTATACCGTGCTCGAGTGCTTGATTTGACTTCCATGATTGCACTAATTTGTGATTGGGTGATTTGTAGGCATAAATTATGTGTCGAATTCGTGCATGGGTAGTGTGTCAATTTGATGCTATGGCTGATTTGAAATTGATTGTCTGAGTGGGCATGTTAATTTGTGGAATTGAATATGCGCGTGTGAGTTGAACCTGTTACATCGAAAATCGCGCATGTGGATGCCCAAGTGTGAAAATCCACAAGTGTGAAAGTGATAGCCATGGTATGCATCTCAAGCATTGGCACGGCATGAGCATGTCACGAATGTGCCCGAATGACATGTGCATTGTGATCACCTAAATTGCCCTGATCGTCTAACGCGGGGCTCGATAATAATGAGTTGTGTGATCACCCATGGACCTTGGTCATGACCTTTGGGTCGATCTGAGCCTCATGCACTTTGAGCGGGGCGATGCCCGCACGTCCCGGGAGACCACCATCCTCATGCACTTTGGGCAGGCTCTAGTTCGCAAGGAGAACGATTATTGCGCCTCATGCACTTTGAAGCGAGCTAGAGACACCGGGCCGACGGTTGCTGCGCCTCATGCACTTTGAAGCAGGGCTAGACGCACCGGGTCAGTGAAAAGTGATGACTTTCAATCGTAATAATAATAATAAATTGGGCAAGTGTGCGAGTGTGGACCTGATGCGTTTTACGCGGGTCGGACCTGATGCGTTTAACGCGGGTCGGAGAAGAAATTGAGAAATGGCTGAGTGCTAGTGTGCAAGTGTGCGATATTGCATTGATGAGGCATGAGCATGAGTGCGAGCACTAGCATATGCATAACATGCGTGGTGACATAGAAATGCACGTGTATGTGCTGTGATTATATTCTCCGCCGTGGGTCTGCTTTTTGTTGATTTGACGCCTAACCCGCGGGGTCTAGCGAGATTAGATTTAGGCCCGAGGGCCTGGTCGATGTGTGTGTACCTTATGTTGTTTAGTACTTGTCGAGATGCATGTTAGCCTAGTTTAGGTTTAGGGAATTACTCGTTGAGATTTATTCTCACGGTTGTTGTAAAACCGACTTTTCGGATCCCCGACCTTGAGGATGGCGGTGTATTGACATATTTTTGGGAAGAGCCCCAGCTAGTCGTAGTGGCCTCGAATCATTTTTGAATTTGGTATTTGGGCTGTATCTGGATATTGTAAAGGATTTCCAGATTAGTACAAGTATTGATTTCAAAGCTACCCCGGTTATACGCTTATCTATGTAATTGGTTTTAATTACTTCCGCATGTGTTTTAATTCTCTGTGTTGGGTTTGGGTCGGGCGACGCTGCCCCGAACGTCGACGCGAATCGACCTCTGCGGGGATGTGGCGCACCGAGAAGTGCGGGCGTGATACAGTTAGCACCATGCCCGATTGAGTTTCATAAAGCAATTGTCAAGAGATTTGGTGAGATTACTATTATTGATTTGCAGAGAAGAAAAAATTTGAGGATAAAAATTTCTCTTCAAGTTCATATTCCTTAACCTTATTTTGTGCATTAAAATAAGTAAACATTATCTCCTGTGTCCTAACTTTTATTTTTGTCTTCTAGCAAAAAACACTTTTATTTTTGTCAAGAAAAGGCATATGTCCTTATGTCATATTTTGATAAGCAATTGAGGAGAACATGTACTAGGACGTGATAATGAAAGGAACCGGGGTAAGAAAAGTTGAGAATAATAATTGATTAATAACTGTATGTGCTTCAGTTCTTCCTTTTTGTGAAAAACATGGCTCTTTTGACTGTCAACTTCGAAGTTTCCTCGTTATACTACTGAAATATCTTAAAATATTTTTTTTTTATATCATTAGGATGGACAGAAAAATGGAGATAATGGTAGCGGGATTTAGTCAGGCAATGAGAATATTAATAGTACTAAAACGATATGCTAGAAGACCGATTTGGTCCTTTTACCCAATAAACGGTCCTTGAAATTGGCAAATGTGAAGCCAGCTGGTCATTCCATAATTGATTAGACGATGACAGTGCAAAAAGGTACACGAACAAGACTTGAGGATGACTCAAAACTAAAATCAGATGGCACAGACTCAAATCAAACTCTAAAGTGTGACGGTCTGACAAGAGAAAAGAAACATAAACTTAGATTAAATAAGCTGAATCTGACGATTTGGTTGAGTGGGTGTCCCTTTCTTCTTTCGTCCATTTATAATTATGAGCTTATAGGATCTCACTTTTCACGTTTTAAGACTTGTCGTCCACGGTTTGGCTAATTCAAAAAAAAAAAATACTAACTTTAAATCAAGAGATAATTCTAACCCAAACTTTTTATTCCATAAAAAGTACTAACTTTAGGTCAAGAGACAATTTTGGCCCGAACTTTTTTTTTGTTCCATAAAAAATACAAACTTTAGATCAAGGGACAATTCTGGCTTGAACTTTTTCTGTCCCATAAAAAGCACAAACTTAAGGTTGAGTAACAATTCCGGCCCTAATTTTGTTTGTCTCATTAAAAATCACCAACTTTCATCATAATCCCAAATCCGCCCCCTGTTGACTTTCACCATTGTTTGAGAAATAAGATTATGGTGATGAGCTTGGCAAATCTCGTCCCATGACGCCCAGCCGACGGTAGTGGTCGGTTTCAGATTACGTTTGGCGAGAAATTCAATCTAAAGATATTTTTGACTTGTTAGTGAAATGAAGGAGATGAAACAGTTTTACCGTTATTTTTCACATTGTGGCTTAGAGAATAAGATAATAAATATTGCTTTAAATCCAGTTAGCAAACCACGTGAATTTATTGCTAATGTGGAATAGTCAAAGTTAGATAATTAATAGTTATAAGTTAATGAGGGTCAGATGTGGATTTAAGCCAAAATTAGTGCTTTTTATGAGAAAAAAAAAGTCACCGCTCTTTTACTTTGTTCATGCTTCAGAAATGAACGTTACCATGAACATAGAGAGTGCGCTAATTCTTAATTTTTAACAAGACTTCCATTGAGTAAAGGCCATTCCATTGTCGACAAGGGATCTAGTACCATGACCAAGAACAATAGGTGTGAAGCCAACAAACAATGATTTCAATCTAATGAGAATAAGCTCTCTAACTCAATTGGTCGCACAAACGTTACGAGCTGCCACACTTTTGATTTATTCAGAGAACTGAATCATATGAACTTATATGCAACAAAGAAGCTAGCGAACGAATAACAGGAACGAAAATAGCATACGCACAAGTGTGGACTTCACTCAGACATTTACTCAAACACCTAACAAGCACTCCAAGCAAGCAGTCAGAATGTAAATCTTATTGAGTAAAACTACATCCAAAGCATCATATAAAACTTGAAACACGTACGAAATCATTGGAATAGCCTCGAACAAAGTTCAGTTCTTATATAATCAAATTCGCGAATTCAAGGTCTCTGTTTCGAAGGAAACAGAGCGTGCACTTTACCTTATCAGTGAAGCGAATCTAAGCAACGATTGGGGACCAAATCCGTAAAGGAACTTCTGGAAGTTTTTTCGGTGAAGATCGGAACTGGTAGTGGAGAATCGAACACGAATTAGATTCTCCGGACTCTTTGATCTGAAGACAGAGTAGAACAGGATAAACTCAGTTTGACGGTGAAATGACCAACGGCGCTAATCGGAATAAGCTAAAAGACGTCAAAAATTGTGATTCGAATCCACAAATCTCTCCTCGAGAGAGGATTGTTACGATCGTGCTAGAGTGGGAGATCAGGTAAGGATCGCACCAGTTCTTCTTCAGCTTCTTCAAGTGGGATAGATCGGGTAAGCTTCGCAAGGAAGAGCAACTACTGATCGAAAGACTTTCTAGTGATTCCAATTTGTCAAGACCTTCAATCTCAACCAGTTTCGGACAGAGCAATAGTTGAAAGTCCTCGAGATTTTTAAAGTTGGATAAGCTGGGCAATGCCTGAAGGGAGCAACAGTCCTCAAAGCACATTAGTCGTAGATTCTCCAGTCTTTCGAGCCCATTGAACTTGCTTGACCGGCACCCCCACACGCTCAAGCGTTGCAACGATGTTGATCAACCAGAATTCCATTCATACAATCAAATCTTGATTTCCAAAAATGGAGTGCTTCAACTATAGAAACAATCAAGATATCTCGCATGATTGAATATATGTCGTAGATAATCTTGGTTAATTTAAATCTTATAAATTGGGAGTCCATACCATATCACAAGGTGTCAAGGAATAAAATATCTCAAGATAATGTTCTTAAAATTCGTGATAAAAAGTTGTCATCGCAGGTTTATAAGTGCGCTACTCATATTCACAGTCATTGCCTATATCCAGTTGTGGATATCCATGCAGTGCTCTGCCCATATCCACGCAGTACGTTGCTCATATTGATGCAATACCATGATGATATCCATGCGGTATTCTATTGATATTCAAGTGATAGATACACCTAGCTCATGGATATATTCAACTGTTCTCCTAGAGATACTTTGAGTATGATATTGATGTAGATCATCTAGACTTAACACTTTGGTATATCCAAGATTATGTGTGCTTCACATAGGTTCTTCGAGTCAATCAGAATTTTTCTACCAATCATATCAAAGTTCTTTTTCAAAGCGGATTCAACTTGAAATATAAACAATTCTTGCAGTTATCAAGATCGACATAAACCAACTTTTACCAAAAAAAAAAAAAAAAGACATAAACAATTGATATTTTTGTCAACTCCAAAACGTAACAAGGGTTTTCTCTCAACAATGAGAAGCACAGTTTGATCATGTCATTGCACGTACTTTTTAATATAAGCCAGACTTAGACTTTTTCTCGTACACACTTTGAGACTGTTCAACTCGAGAGGCTACTGAAAATATCACAAAAAGCCAACAAAACAATTTGAGACTGTTGGACTTCCTACATCGGATCAGTGGTTTTGGGATTTGCATTGCGTGGTCATAACCGAATAAAATCACAGGCCCAAAAAGCTCTGACAAGGTTTTAAGGGACGCCTAATGGTGTGCGACTGCGTATCCTTTGTTCATCAGAAATGGAGACCTAATAGATTATACCCTTTTTTTAATGGCAAGGAAGCCCATTTTAAGTAGATAAATTCTGGGCACATTAAACACCCTATTTTCGACCAATAAATATACCCTGCGAACATCATGGATCAAATAAGTCATGGGCCAACATAGTAAGAATTAGCTAATCCTTCAAGCTTTTTCCAAGTTCTAGAGTGGAAGATCATCGCTTCAAGCTACCTGTTGTCCTCTCGCCAAATATGTCGTGAGAATATCGAATGTCCCACTTCTTCAGCTTCTTCGAGTTGGATAGATCAGGTAAGCGTAGCAAGGAATTACAACATTCGATGTAAAGACTTTCCAGTGATTCCAGCCTGTCAAGACCTTGAATCTCAACCAGTTTCGGACAGTCCCATACTTATAGGTCCTTGAGATTCTTGAAGTTAGATAAGTCGGAAAGGTCGACAACTTCAACAAGATTGCAACTCTTAATTGTAAGTTTCCTTAAACTAGAGGGAAGCTGTCCAACCTGGCGTAGGTTCTTGCAGTTGTTGAGTTCTAGTTCTTTTAGACAGTAAATGCAACCCAAATATGAGCTTATGCTAGTTGTACTTGGAAGTGCCAACATACAATATGGGCTGTAAGTTCTCTCCTTTCGAAAAGCTATGATGGAGGTGAAACCTAATTCCAGATTTCTTAAATTCACAAGGTTGGAGAGATCTCTGGAGCTTTTCTTGAGGTTGTCGAGGACAGATGTAGACTTATCAAACTCTGGGGAAGCTTTGGCACATTCTCCAAACGAGTTTCTGTTAATTTCAAAATCTTCAAGAGAGGTAGTGTCACAATATCACTAGGAATCATCTTTAGCCGCTTGCAATTCTCTCCATAAATCTCTTCAAGTTTCTCTAGCATCACAATTGCCTTGGGTAACTTTTGCATGCGACTTTTGTTCATCCTCAACACTTTCAAGTTCTTTAGATTGACAATGGTATTTGGCAACTCTACAATGTACGTGTTTGAGACATCCAACTCGGCTAAACATTTCAGCATTCCAATCGAGTGAGGAAGTGTCGTTAGTTTGTAAGTTCCACAAAGAGACAAGCACTCAAGATTTACAAGTTTTCCAATTGAGCTTGGCACTTGCCTAATGTCCGCGGTATCTATGAGTAGCTCAGTCAAAGCTTGCAGAGTACCTAATTCCATAGACAACATTTGGAGATCAAAACATCCATTTAGATTCACGTGTTTCAGACGTCTCAGATGACCAATAGATCGATCAATCCTTAACAATTTCCTGCAATCCTCTAGAATTAATACTTCTAAGGATAAATATGCAGAGAGGTCAGGAGTTGTCCGTAACCTTAAGCACATTGAAAGATTAAGGACCTTCAATCTCGTAGCTGCCTGTCAAATGATTACGTCTATTCAACGAGTGTGATATAAAACTTTTGCAGGACATTAACAAATATGTCGACTGAGGAAGCTTTCCACCAAAGTTACTTTATAAATAGTCTGTAGTCTGTGCATATCCATTCCTTTATAACTTAAACCAAAACTACTCATTGTCTGACTTTTTTCATTTCTTCCGACATTGTCCCAAACAAAAGAAAATGGATTTATTATCAAATAAAAGAATGTAACCAATACATCTCCTATAAATTATAACACCCCCTTTTCAACTCCATCACGGAATACCCATTTTGTCCCCGACACACTAGTATTTATGACTCTTTACGGCTTTTGCTATATTGCATCGTAAAAAATTTTAATATAGAAAATAATCTTACATATCTTCTCACTATCGACTAATCTATATTTGCAGTTTACTGTTTTGTCTTTTTCTGTGTTTTGTTTCATACATGAAGATAAGGGCGGTATCAGCTTTCATGTAACCTTTTGAAGAGTATAATATTTGCTTATACTATTGAGGTTGTAAATAAAACAGTTTGGATGTTCAATTTCACTAGGCAATTTTTTTGTTATATCGCTAATTTCTCTCTATTGCTTAGTTTTTCTTGGGCATCGCGTTCTATGGATAGTATAGATAGTGTTATTCACGACTTATATTTCGTTTGATTTAAACATCTATTAGTGTTGTATTAGGGAACTCAAAACAACATGAATGTTCATATAACGTTCTTGAGAAAGTAATCACATCAATGCAAATGTTCAAATAATGTTATTTAAAAAATCATGTAAGTATATAGATTTTAAGCGAAAAATTATTTCATTTAATGATTTAACAATCCTATAAACTACAGTAACGTAGTTACTAGTGACATAGAATGTCCACATTACAATTCCCTTTAATGATGCAGCTACAATCAATCTGAAATTAAGAAAGTCATGAGGAGTAGATTTGCCGCAAATGATTAAACAGCAATAACATAGTATCTATGTAGAACTATAAATGCAATGGAGATTGATAACCAACAACCAAATCTTAACTTCTTTGGTTTTGGTAAGTTAATTGTTCAATTCGATAGAAATGAAAAATGCAATCTTGAAAAATCTAAACATGTTACATTCTATCCATTAATAAAACAAAATATCTATGAATACAATATTGAAAGACTGAAATGAAAGCCATTGAATATAACATTCTTTCCGTTGGCCAAAGTGTCTTTAACCGGAGATACGAGTAGCATTATGTCTTCAAATCACATCTATGACAAAAATGTAAAGTAGTTGTTTGATTCGATGTGCTTCTAGTGGAATCTCAATAGTTAAGTTTCAAACCTCTTGAATGAGGATTGGTGTCATAAGCCTACTTCAAGACCAAGATTTGTTCTATGAATTAAGCCAATAACATTTAATTAAAAAAAAGGAGCAATAAAATGACAATCTACAAATCCATGTGACACGAGCTGGTGAGATTGGAAGAAAATATAACATGTTATACCAAATTATTTGCACATACCTTAAGTTGAGTCCAACCACCAATCTTTGTCTATTGGGCTCCTTGATAGGTTAAGGATGAGTAGATTTTTCGGGCAAAAGTTTGTTGCCTGCAAATCTGTTGGACAACAATGCCAGGAAAGCCATCTCAATTCTGAAAAGTGATCCTCAAAGTCTCCCAAGAGGTCCCCACCAAACATTTTGAGAAATCTAATGTTCGGCACCTTCCTAACTTTTTTTTGATGTCAAAACATTGTCTCGTCGAAGAGTGTAGAATTTGACACGGATCGCTACAACAGTTTCGGTTCCCTAACATGAGGAAAGAGTTAGTTCTATGTGAGGAGTCCCAAATAAAATCTAAAATATAAGAAAACCAGTCATAAAAGATTTCTGCAATGAACAATGAAGAGGAGGGTGTACTTAGACTTATACCTTCTTTCTCAGGATCATATCAAGAGCTTCTTTGTGATTCCACACCCGTGAACGTTTTCCTGGGTCATTGCAGTTTTCTTGGTATACGATACTCCTACCTAAGTCTTTAAGCTGATCATGCATCCATAATTGGTTCTTTTCTGTAATTTTCACTAAGGACATTAAAAGTAGAACTTCAATCCCCTCATTTGGAAAAAATCCGCAGTCATCCCACATGTAATCTGCATAACTCTTATTTTCTCCAACTAGAAAGCAAGCAATATCAAGAAATATCTGTTGTTGCTGATGATCTAATGCTTCATAACTTAACATTAACTTTTCCTTCACATCCTTATGAGGACAATGTTCCATCTTTTTCAATGTATCTCGCCACACTGCTTCCTTTTTTCCATATAAAAATGAGCCAATCACTTCAATAGCGAGAGGAAGCCCTCCGGTTTTTGCAGAAACTTCATGAGATAGACTCAAGAATGCATTTGGAGGAGAGTTGCTTCTAAAGGCGTGCTTGCTAAAAAGTTGAAGAGCTTCATGATTGTTGAGTTCCTTAGCTTCATAAATCAAACAATGTCCAAAATGACTTTGGAATCCACTTAAAACACTTCTGTCCCTTGTTGTAACCGCAATTCTACTTCCTAAACCAAACCAATCTCCCTTTGCTACTAATGCCATTAGTTGGAACCTATGATTTACATCATCAAGGAAAATAAGAACTTTCTTTCTTCTAAATCGTTCTTTGATCATATTTTTCCCTTGATCAATGCTAGGAACCTCAATTCCTTTGTCCCCCAGGATATCATGCACTAGTTGCCTTTGCAAATTTAGAAGACCAGAATTTGAACTTTTTGATACTTCTCGAATATCTAAGATAAAGCTACAACTGTCAAAATTAGCTGACAATTTGTGATAAACAACCTTGGCATTAGTTGTCTTGCCTATACCGCCAATTCCACAAAGTCCAATGAGCCTTATGTCTTGAGACTCAACACTTAACAAATCTATTACTTCATCCACTGAACGATCAATCCCAACCAAGGTTGGACAGATGTACCGGAGATACATTAAGCTTAAGTAAAATTTCACGAGCTATAAATCGTGTGAATTCTCCATGGCTGCATGTCAGTAGAAAATAATGAAGTTACTGACATATTGAAAACAAACACGTGTATAGACAAGATCATTAAATGATTTGAGTTAGCCACAAAATATGGGACATATAGGGCCTTTTTTAGCTTTTGCTTTAAGTTTTTTTTTTTGTTTTGATTCACTGTGTAGGCTGGGCGTGAGTTGAATTTAAGTGTGGGTATGGGCTTTTTTTAGTTTGAGTTTAAGGAGGGCTGGCATGATTGGCATCTGTTTAAATAAAGCATTTTTTTAAGAAATAAATATCTATAGATTGGTTCACAGTCGATTCTATCCGGCAATCGATCTGGTTGATTTTCAAGTTCCACTGAGGTAGATGTAAAACTTGGGAGACCCAGCCCGAAATTTAATCTGATCCGATCGGTTTTTCTTATGAAGTTTTTTGTTCGGATTGCAGAAACACATTACTTCAACAAGCCTGTTCAAGTTCCGATTCAAATCCCAAAAACAAAACCCTTCCCGTGGAAATTGAAAAAATGTATGAACTAAATCAGATCTGAAAGAGGAAAAGGAAATTTGGGTAAAGAGCAATATTGGTAAATTTCTTTTTAAGAAAGAGCCATTTTGGCCTTAAATGAAAACAAAAAAAAAGAGGAAGAGGTAGTAAATATTGAAGATGTTCTAAGGCACCAATGTCGATGAAAAAGTTTACAACCTCAAGTGTAGTCATCGATGCACTTCTGCCAACCACAGAGAAACAAATTAGGGAAATAGGTGTAATGATATTTGGTCGCCTCCCCGTGATGACCGTCGGGTGATGTTAGTGCATTACAGCGTGTAAAAGTGAACAGTACAATAAATGTGGCAAAAAAGAAGACGAAAAAATGATGAAAACTGATTGTAAACCGAAACCCAACCAAACCGAACCATAAATTTGAGATGGTTAGCAACAGTTCGGGTCGTGGGTTCAAGCTAAACGGATTGTGTTCAAGGCTTTTCAGGCCAATTCAGATTTCAATACCAAAATTTTATCCGATTCGTCCTCCCTTGACAAAAAATTGGTGGCATTGATTGACTCTGATTGGGTTTTAATCATTGAGTTTCCGACTATCGCAACTAGACAAAGACACGCCAAGAGCAAATTAAAAAATTGTGCTCTTCAAACAATAATCTAGCAAAAGAAACAGAGAGAAAGAAGATGGAGTTTTTTTTTTCGGTCAGAGGGAAGATGGAGCTGAGTGAGTTAACATACCCTGTGTTCTTGGTCTCCCATCCCTTGATTCCAGTAACTTCCTTGAGCACCTTTGCCCAGCGCTGCACAATCTCAGCCCCATGTTTTTCTTCATGCAGAGTTAATGCATCCCTATATACTCTTGTTTCAAGCTTTACATCCGAAGGTTCCACATCATAAAAAATGGGCATTACCTCTTTTCCAGAGGCTTTTCTCCGTGCCATCATGCGTTCCAACTCGCGAAGGCACCAGCTACTGGAGGCGTAACCTTTAGAGAAGATGGGAATACAGATTTTCGAGTCATCGATGGCCTGAAAAATCTCGGAGCCAATCTCTTCACCAACGCCAATCCCCTTCTTATCCATGAAAACATGGATACCCCTATCTAGCAGGGCATGATAGAGGGAATCTGTGAAGGTAGCGCGGGTATCCGGTCCTCGAAAACTCAAGAACACATCAAACTGAGCTCCGGATGTGCCGTTGCTACTGAATCCTGTTTCTGAACAACTCCTTTTTCTTTTCATCGGAGCTGCGTGTACCGCCCCCAAAGGTTTCACAAAAGATTTAGAAGACTCGGGATGATGGGAAATTCTGCACCTATGCATTTCAAGCAAGTTTGTATTGCTTGAGTTCCGTGAAATTGAGTTTCTCTTTCCGATTTCCATCAGCTTTCACGCAATGATTGCTGGCCAAGTCCAAAAAACAAAAAACTGAGACCCTTAGAGCTTTGAGAAGACGAACGCTGGTGCAAAAAGGTCCAGAGGCCGGAGAGTGGAACCCTACGATCATTGATGGGACATTTTCTCATGACCGGAAAAAGAAAAACATGAACTTTGGAGTCCAACAAGGGATGGAGGCAGAGACCAGGAATCCATGGACGCTAGGTACTGAGTTAAACTATCAAACAAACTCAAAGAAAAATAATTAAAGAAGAACCTGAAAGAGTTGCAAACTCCAACCGTCTCAAAATTGGAAAAAGTGTAAAAAAAGGTCATAAACCTATTACATAGATGTCAATTTAGTCCTAAATATTTTTTTATACTAATTTAATCTTAAACATTTTATCTTTGTAACAATTTAGTCCTTCCGGCTAATTTTGATCGAATTTTACTGACGTGGACGCTGGCAATGCCTTGTAGGCCTACCACTGACAACGTGGACAATTTTTAATAATATTTTAATATTTTTTTGCTTTTTTTAAAATTATTATTATGATTCTTTTCTTTTCTTTTTTGGCCTTCTTCGTCCCATGGCCGGTGACCGGCCATCGGCCATGGCTAGGCAAGCTGCCCTCGCCCAGCCAGGCAATGCTTGGCATGACCTGGGTGAGCCCTAGCCAGGCGAGGGCGAGCCCCGACGAGGGGAGCCCTCATCGGGATGCCCTTGCCCAGGGTGAGGGTTGGGTGGGTCTCGCCTATGGCAAGCAACGACGGCCTCGCCCAGCCAACCCTGCCATGGCCAGGGTGCTTAGCCATCGATCACCAGAAAAAAGGTTGGAGAAAGAAGAAATAAAAGGAAAATTATTAAAAAATTGAAAAATATTAAAATATTATTAAAAATTATCCACGTCAGCGGCGGCGGCACCATATAGGTCGGTTGGCATCCACGTCAACAAAATCCGGTTAAAATTAGCCATAAGGATTGAATTTATATAAAAATAAAAGATTTAGAACTCAATTGCCACAAAAAATACGTTTATGACTAAATTATCACCAATGCAAAAGGTTTAAGACTTTTTCAACACTTTTTCCTCTCAAAATTAGTAAGAATTAACAACAAAAACACAAAGCAAGACACCAAACAAAAGAAAAAGAAATCAACCCTGGATAAGCAGCTATCTTTACCTCTATTAATTCAATTTCGAACGAACAAATCAAAAGTAAATTTCTTGTGCACACAAGATAGACGACTCACCTGCAACTGCTTGAGAAATGGGGTCATGAATATCTAAATTCCATCGAGTTTAAAAAAGCAAAAAGATAAAATTGCAGGTCGCGAAACAAAAAGATTGAGCGAAGAGAGAATTTCAAGAGTATGAGGACTCTCCGCCCTGCGCAGCTTCAGGTTCTTAATATATTGTCCCGACTCGTATGGGGGATGACCCACACATGTCAGATAAAGACTTAACTGACCCGGTAAGGACGGGCCACATGCCCGATGGGACTTAGGGTTTTGCAAGGATTGACTAGTAGATTCCGCGGGGTTTACCAGCTGAGTCCGGTTGGCCATTCACATTCTATATGGACGGTCAGAATTGTTTCAACAACGATTCTTTTTACATGCTCTGCTTCAATTCCAAACTTAATTGTGTGTAAGCGTGTCCTGAATTGATTAAAAAGGGCCGACCCGTACATGAATTGTTTACTTTTTGTGTATAAGCCATTTGGCCCCGTTTATAAAATGAATTTATTTAAGGCTCCATTTGTTTCACGAAAAATTCATTTTCTAAATTTTTTGGTGTTTGGGGGCAAAAAATGAACTAACCGCAAAAAACATTTTCTCTCGATGAGTGAAAACTAAGTCAAAAGTAAGGAAAATGTTTTTCTCTTTTGAAAAAAAAAAGGAAAACACTTTTCCCTCCTTCTTTCATCATTCTTTTTCTTTTTTTCTTCTTCTTTCTCTTTTCTATCTTCTTCTCTGGCAGATCACCGGCCACGGCCTCGGCCGGCGACCGACCATAGGCAAACTCGAGCCTCGCCATAGGCCAAAGAACCCGAGCTCGCCCAAGGTCACCGGACATCGGCGACGCTTAGTGAGCTCAGGCCTCGCCAGTTCGGCAAAGCCGGGCAATGCTCGAGCTCACTGGCCTTGGGTGATCTTGACCTTGTCGGCCTATGGCGAGGCTTGAGCTCGACTATGGCCCGTCGTTGGCTACCGGCTGCCCAAACACACTTAATTATGTATCATGTGTGTGTGTGTCTTGTGAATAGTAGGAATGACAATTCATGTGTTCGTGTTGCCATTGTGCTATGTCATAGGTTTAATCCAAACACGACATATTTATTAATTGTGTTGCAATTTTGAAACCCAAACAAGATCGATTGATCATTTGGGTTATATGATGTGACACGTTTAATGTGTTTAAGATATGAAAATATAAACGTGTATATATGTTTAGACACATTTAGATACGAAATTAAGTCACTAAAACTTTCCAGTCGAAACTCAACATATTATTCAGGTTTTAGGAATTTATGACTAAATAATATGTGATTTTATATATCAATTATTAATCTATACATTTTGAAAGGTCTAAGGAGTAAATTTTTTTACCTTAAAAAAGCCAAAACAAACGACAATATGCGTTTGTGGGTCCTACCACTAACCCACGTCAACTCAACGAATCTTTCGTGGGTCCTACCCACCATAAAACATCTCGAGAGGAGGCGGTGGGGAAAGCCTGGAAGCGCGTCTGTCGGCACATAAATGTGCGTTCGTTTCGACCAAAAAAAAAAAATAGGCGTTCGTTGAATATTTTGTTTCTTAAGAATGAAGAACTGAATTGACGTTTGTCAGAATTTCAGGTTATATTCTTTTTTTTTTGGTATTTCAGGTTATATTCACAACCACGCGATATTGTCTATTCATACGAAAGAGCTGAGTTTGTGAGAGTAAAGAAGGCCTACTACCTAAAAAGATCCCAACTTTAACTCTTAGTCCCATTCTATATTTTAATTCCTAAAATTCTCCGACTTTAAGTCATATCCTAATTTTATCATAAATTTTTTTTTGTTCTATAAAAAATCCCACACTATAAGTTCAATTCCAATTCTACCATAAATACTTTTTATCTCGTAAAGAACTCTCAATTTTAGGTTTAGTACCAATTTTATCATAAGCTTTTTTTTTGTCTTATAAAAAAATTTCAGTTTTGGGTCTAGTTTCAATTTCACTCTAATTTTTTTTGTCTCATAAAAGATCACAAATTTTTATTTAAGTCACAAAACCATTAATCCTCCATCAAAATCGTCCTTAGGGATTTTGCGCTTGATCTTCGATCTCTCGTGTTTAGGAATGTTCCATTTTTCATGGTCGGAGAGCTTGCGCTTGGGACGCTCGAACTACTCGTGCTTTGAAGTTTTCCATCTCTAGGTTATCAACGAAAAATTTTGGACGGATGGTTAAGGGGGTAGATTTTTTACTCAAGTAAAAGTTTGTGATTTTTTACGAGATTGTAAAAATTTTAGGGTAAAGTTGAGAATAAACGGTAAAATTGGGACAAGACCTAAAGTTGGTGTTTTTCATATAACAAAAAAAAGGATAAAATTGGAACATGATCTAAAGTTAATGGTTTTTCATGGGACAAGAAAAAGTTTATAGTACAATTAGGATTAGATCTAAGTTTGAAGTTTCTTATGAGATAAAAGGTAAAATTGAAACAAAATTTAAAATTGAAGGTTTTTTAGAATATTATGCCCAGTAAAGAATGAAGTTTCTTTGTCCCCCTCCCCTTAATATTCTCTTTTCGTCGACCATCCAAAGGGGTCTTGTCTAAAGTATTCTTTACACTATCCTCCGTAAATGAGCCCCATCATTATCCTCACGGATACGGGAAAAAATAATTATTACTCCTCGTAAATCTGCTATAACCTGAAGTCCCAGTGACTCGAACAGTATAGATCTCTTTGGAAATGAAGATGTAATGTGATAATTAATAGGAGGTTGACAAGACCAAGGTATATAATGAAACCACCTCCCGGAAATCTACTCTGAGTTTGAACAGAAGGACATAAGCTCCTGACGGTTTGCTTGATATTCTGATGCTCAGTAGCACTAAAGGTTCGATTATGCCGGTACTCGTAGAAAAGTGATAAACAGTCCTATGATATACCCTTTGGTTATTTCTAATCAAGCAACTATCAAATTACAACAATGTGAATTTTAATTTAATGTCTTTTAGAGGTAATGTAAGTCGATAGATATAAAGCGACAAGACATTGAATCCATCAAATGAATTAACAGAGGGAAATATCATTACCAACTATCGACTTTCATTAGTCTATGTACAGGTAATTTACAAACGAAAGGTAAATTAATTGCTTGATTCGATATACTTCCAGTGAAAATTCAACAGGTGAACTTTTAACCATTAAAAGTAGTTCTGCTAAGGAACGAGGGATTGGTATCTTAGACATTCTTCAAGAGCAAGATTTGATCTTTTAGATGAGCTCTTACGATGCATCTCTGAAGAGTTCTATAGAGGATCGTGAAAGAACAAGAGGACAATTTTCCTATGCTTAGCTGTCGTGTGTTACTCTTTTGCGCTTGGACAATAACATTCACTCCAGCATTTAGTATCGGTGAACATTCAGACCAAAAAAAAAAAAAAAAAGAAGACTTCATATGAACATGCCCATTCTTCTCTAGCATTTAGTAACGGTGACCAAGTAATGCTCTAATGATCAAAGAGCAGTGATTGACAGAGAAATGCCACTCAGATACTAGAACAAGATTAAACACTAAGATCTAATTAAACTAACCTAAAAAAACAAATTTCTGAACACTTTCTAATTTTCTGATTATTTTGGAATTTTTCTGATTTTTTTTATATTTTCTGAATTTTTAAATATTTTTCAGACTTTTTAATATTTTTTGGATTTTTAAACATTTTAGAATTTTCTTTGGAATTTTTTTTATTTTATTAATAGAATAAGAAGGAAAATTTCAATTAAGGACCCAAGTGGGGTCAAATTCTCAAAAAAGGGTCCAAAGTGAACATAGTGTCAAATAAGGGCTGAAGTGCCTAATTAGTCTTCTTATTTAAGACTAATTGGGCACTTTAGGCCCTTATTTGATATAATGTTCACATTGGACCATTTTTGAGAATTTGACCCCACTTGGGGTCCTTAATTTAAATTTTCCCGAATAAAATTCGGACCGGGTCCCTAACCTTCGATTCGGCCCCCCTACCCCGACCCGACGACTCTCTCGACTCTCGACCCACCCGAGATCCCTTTTTCCTATTTCTTTTCTAATTTTTTTTTATATATTTTCCCCCTTTTCTTATTGGGAAAATGCCATAAAAAACCATAAATTTTGCCACTTGTAACAGATTTACCTTGAACTTTTTTTGTGACACGAAAAACCCCAAAACTATGCCACTTGTGACAAATTTACCCTGAACTTTTTTTTGTGATACTAAAAACCCCAAACTATACATATTGTGACACATTTACCCCATTATACTTTGACCTAAGGGCATTTTCGTCTTTTTCCTTTTTTTATTTTTCCTTTTTTTTTTTTTGTTCTCCCATGAGGGCAACCCCAAAAATCATAAAAAGAAAAAGACGAAAATGCCCTTATGTCAAAGTATAATAGGGTAAATGTGTCATAATATGTATAGCTTGGGGCTTTTAGTGTTGCAAAAAAAAAAACTTGGTAAATTTATCACAAGTGGCATAGTTTGGGGCTTTTCGTAAAAAAAAAGTTCGGGTAAATCTATCACAAGTGGCAAAGTTTAGGATTTTTTTCGGCATTTTTCCTTTTCTTTTCCTTTCCTTTTTTCTTTTTCTTTTTCTATTTTTTTCTTTTTTACTTTTCTTTTCCCCTTGAGCTCACCGAGAGCTCTTTACCAAGACCTTCATCATCCAATGCCGGAGCAACTTTTCTCCAACCACCGGCGCTTACCGAGCTTACCACCCAACACCGACAATCATCACCACAAACTCACTTGCGCCATTGTCCGACTACTCCCGACCATCTATCTTACTCGTCGATGTGGCTATTCTCGACGACAACTTCCTCGCCAAATCACAGTTCCACTCATGCAAGGCAATCAAGCGTGAAAACTAATGTAAGTTAACCTGGTTACAAATCCTTTTGAACATCCATGATCGAGACATGCCTCCGGTTGATTCTAGCCAATAGCCGCCATGAGAAGACCAATTGATGTAGAGAACGTGGCAAATCAAAGAAAAACGATGGCAACAAAACAAAAGAAAAGATGTAGATTCGGTAACAACGAGATGTGAAACGGAATTGGATTTATATACTAAAAACAACCGAAATAAGCGATCCGCATTTACATGCTTCGAATCTGATGATAGCATTGACAATTTTTCAATCGCACCTTTGAGGTATTTTGTCAAACGCTATATGTGCAACAATAAGAATGGACTTTTGGCTGAGAAATCTGAACCGTAATCTCATTTAAAATTAGTATTAATATCACAAGCCTTTGCAAATCATTCAGTTCAGCCTCGAATCTCAAACGAGGTACTCACAAATTACATAAAAGAGATTCGGTCACTCATCGAGAAAGAGGAAGATGATGTTAACCTGGTTTATCAATAATATCTTCTTCAGCGTGATAGATACTTGATTTGGAGATTGAAACTTTCATGACTGTCCCACGAATAGACTCGCAACTAGCGACGGAAAGTATCTAGACGGGATCTAACGCTTCCCAGTTCTCGTCGCCGGAAAGCCGAAGGAAACAGAGCGAGAAGCAAGCGGCTCAAGAACACTGAGGAGCCGCGGCCATGAACACTTCAGACGAACTTCGCACGGAATTCGCCTCCCTCGAGCTCCACCGTTGCGGAATCGAGCACGATGAGAAAGAGTGCTTTCTCTCAGAAAATCCGCCCCCTCTCTCTCTCTCTCTCTCTCTCTCTCGGAATCTCTACCAATCCATGGGAATGAATATCGGTGGTGGATGAGATGGCTGGGGAGCGAAGGACGACGGGGAGTGGTTGTTTCCTGTTTTAGAGGGAGAGTTCGTCTGGTCCCAGAGAGAGAGAGAGCCTCCCCTGCAACTCTCCATCCCTCCATCTCGCCATCCCCCTCAAGACAACACTCCCTATCCCCTCTTTCCTTTTGCTCTTTTCAATACGTCTTCTTCAACCTACTGAGAACGCCCCCCACCTCCATCGGAAATGCCACAAATCGAGAGAGAGAGGGGTCGCGAGGGAGCCGGCCAGAGATCGTCGGACGGCAACCCCCTGCTGCTGTGCGTCCTCCGTTCTGCTCCTGTAAGCCCGCGCCACCCCCACCGGTCCCCTCTGCCAGCAGGGAAGAAAAACATTTGCGGGCCGGGCCGAAGGGAAAAGGAAAGTGGGCCAGCCCGCGTCAGAACGGAAAAAAGGAAAACAAGACCAGGCCGGGCTGATCCGGCCCACTCGAACCGCATCAGACCTGCCCGGGTTTTTGATTTTTGTTTGATTT